>JAXIVJ010010092.1:0-48595 GCA_036785665.1 Chirona hameri
CGTTTGTATGTATGCATTGCCACTCATTTTAATGTTTCTGGTTACATAAAGAAACAAAGACGACTTTGACAACTTTAATCTTGCTCGTAATTTACTTCATAATTTGACCACAGTTCATCTTTATACCATTCTGGTACAGGTCACTGCAAAAGTAATGGTAGTTGTGGCGAGTCAGATCATCGCTAATATCCCATTTGTCGGAATCGTTTGCAATTGTGCGTGCTGGTTGCCGGCTGTATGTGGCCTGCAACCAGCACGCACAATTTCAAACGATTCCGACAAATCATATATCAATCAATCATATAAGCGATTATCTGACTCGCCACAACTACCATTACTTTTGCAGTGACCTGTACAGTGTACAATGTACATACGGGAACGGGGAAGATTTCGTCAATGGCGTATATAACGTCTAAATCCGCGTCACGTCCGGGGTGGAATCAGTTGGCTCGCTAATTGTTACCATTCAAAGCATCTTAAGTGTCATTACGTTCAAATCGTCTGTTCCCCTACGATGGAAACCGACCAACTCGTTCGTCCATGCCATTAAATTAGCGCTCCGGCGTTTTAACGCTCTCCGGGCGACGGTCCTCGGTAATAGCATGGCACCTTATGTGCCCTTCACAAAGCGTAAACTGAAATGCTACGAACTGCAGTCGATCCTGTTCCTGTAAACTGCAGCGCTCCTGACGCCTACTGGTGACAACCAACTGCAGACCACCGAATCTGTGCCGAATGTCGCCAGCGCTCCTGACGCCTACTGGTGATAACCAACTGCAGACCACCGAATCTGTGCCGAATGTCGCCAGCGCTCCTGACGCCTACTGGTGACAACCGACTGCAGACCACCGAATCTGTGCCGAATGTCGATATTCTGTGTAGGTAACGCGCACGCGTCGCGTTCCTGCTGGGGCTGATCCACTGCAGGGAGAGGGGGACGGGTCAGTCACCCCCACCCCTCTCTCTGGGGAGGTCCGACACCAATCGATGGACCGCCGCCATCTCGGCGGCGTCGGCTCGATGTTTGCCACCGCCGTACTGCGCGCCATGCGGGCGGCCATAGTCACCCCTCCCTCCCCCATGGTCCCTGTGCCGTCGCGTCGGTCAGTCGACGTTACCGACGCGTGACGTTACCGACGCGTGACCAGCGCCGCCGCCGCAGCATCGTTATACATAGCCGCGCAGTGCTGCTTATGATGGAGCCTCTCAAGCCTCAGGGTATAGTGGGTGGGTCCGGCTCGGTCTCCGGTCTCCGGTCTCCGGGCTCGGTCTCCGGTCTCCGGTCTGGGGTTATGATGGAGCCTCTCAGGGTGGTGGATGGGTCCGGCCCGGTCTCCGGTCTCCGGTCTCCGGTCTCCGGTCTCCGGTCTCCGATCTGGGGTTATGATGGAGCCTCTCAGGGTGGTGGATGGGTCCGGCCCGGTCTCCGGTCTCCGGTCTCCGGTCTCCGGTCTCCAGTCTGGGGTTATGATGGAGCCTCTCAGGGCGGTGGATGGGTCCGGCCCGGTCTCCGGTCTCCGGTCTGGGGTTACGGAGGCTCTCAGGGTGGTGGATGGGTCCGACCCGGTCTCCGGTCTCCGGTCTCCGGGCTCCGGGCTCCGGGCTCCGGGCTCCGGGCTCCGGGCTCCGGGCTCCGGGCTCCGGGCTCCGGGCTCCGGGCTCCGGGCTCCGAGCTCCGGGCTCCAGGCTCCGGGATCCGGGCTCCGGGCTCCGGGCTCCGGGCTCCGGGCTCCGGGCTCCGGACTCCGGGCTCCGGGCTCCGGGCTCGGGCTCGGTCTCCGGTCTGGGGTTATGGAGCCTCTCAGAGTGGTGGATGGGTCCGGCTCGGTCTCCGGTCTCCGTCTGGGGTCTCCGGTCTCCGGTCTCCGGTCTCCGGTCTCCGGTCTCCGGTCTGGGGTTATGGAGCCTCTCAGGGCGGTGGATGGGTCCGGCTCGGTCTCCGGTCTCCGGTCTCCCGTCTCCGGTCTGGGGTTATCGCTGTCAGATGCGGCGGTCGTGACCGGATCTGTGCTGGCAGCGGCGCTGGTCGTCATCAGCGTTCATCCTCATTCGCTGACGTCACCACCGTCCGCTGACGTCACATCTTGGGGCAGGGGGCGCGGGCGTCGGAGGCAGCCTGGCAACGCGCGGGGGTGGGTTCACGGGACGTGGGAGGCAGAGCAGCGTCGCGAATCGCCCTCTGGCCTTTGCAGATGTCAACAAAGGGGTGCCGTGGGGTGGCGAGGGCTGGTGATGCATCCGTGACAGGCTGTGTGACAGTGTGACACCCATTGTGGCAGCACAAACTGTGCGACACACACGCACACACCTGGCACCGATACGACGTCGACTGTGTGTGTGTGTGTGTGTGTGTGTGTGCGTGTGTGTATTGGCTATTATCCTCGCTGTCGCTAGGGAGGCGTTGGAGCGATACGGGGCCATGCTGGCGCGGTCCAGTCCAGCCGCTGTGCGCACGGTCCCTGTGTGTACTATCGAGTATCGCCGTCCCCTTACTGTGCTGTCCGATAGTCGTCTGTGGCCGATATACCTTCCGCGACGTGTTTGTGTACGGGAGCGTGTATAATGTAGGCGCCCGTACCCACGAGCGGCTCATTAACCTGGGGTCATACAATGTCCGTTCTGGCAGGAAATATGCCATAGAGCGTCAGTTCCCACTCCAAACAGTCGCCGTGTGCGACGCCCGCCATGCTAAACGGGCCGTTTTATACCGTTTTATACCTCTAGCCAACCATGCGGGCTAACAGGACGCTGGGCTTATATACTGCAAGGTGGAAGTTAATCATTAGACGAATGGCAAATTGGCAACCCCACCAGTCAGTCCTATTTCCCTATGTATCAGCGAGCCACGAGCTGCGCTCGACCCGCAATCCCGTACGTGTATGGGCTTTGTTTAGGAGTCTCGTGTGCGTGTGAGATGTTATTGGCAAAGTCCCGTATGTGTGTAGGGTCTGATTGGCAAAGTCCCCGGTGCGCGTAGGCTTTGTTTGGCGAAACTGTCCGAGTTACTTCTGAGCCTTGGTTGCCCGCTGTGGTCGTTTATTTTTGCCGGCTTTCCGGCCGCTGTGGTTCGATTCAACTGTGACTTGTGAGTGTGTGGTCGCTGTTTGTTTGGTCGGGAACAGTTTAAACCGGCGCCCTTTGCGCTGCGAGCAGCTGCTGCAGCAGCAACATTCCAAATTATTTATGAGTTGCCGGGGGCAGCCGTTATCATTTCTCCTGAGTATTAGTGCCAGCCAACGAAGACATAAACCGTGACCTGTGCCGCTGTCTCTGACCGCGCGCTGCGGCCTCTCGCTGTTGCCGAGCTGTGGAGGCCCTCGCTGCTGTACCATTGAGGTGGATGGTAATTTGACGGTTTTTACCGCGACTTCACAGCCGGCTGGTACCGGCCCCATTCCGTTGACTCACAGAGAACAGGCGGTAATTGGACATAGCCAGCGCCGTGGACCAGATGCATTGACCAGTGACCTGGGCCGACTCGGTTAGGCCCAGCGACCTAATTAGAGCTGCAGTAGTCACTACGCAACAGAGCTGCCGGCGGTGTGGTATGGCCGGACCTGATAAGAGCTGCGGGTTTGTCAGATTTTAAGGTTTCCTGGGTTGAAATGGCCATTTTGTTCTCACCTGAACCATTGAAAACTCAAGCCTAAATTACATTTTGCCCCACCAACTTTGTTTTCTGAAAAGCTCCACCCATGCAGCAGAGCTGCCGGCGCGGGCTGGGCTGCATCAGGAGAGGCTTCCCCGGTCCTGCGGGTCGGATTCCCCGGTCCTGCGGCGACCGCGGCCACAGCTGGTTACAAGCTGCAGGAACGGCGAAAGAGAGAGACAAGGCGTATCATTCAGCAGAGTCGGCCCAGCTGGAGTTAACTCCGCGGCTCAGCTGAGTTAACTCCACGGCTCAGCTGAGTTAACTCCACGGCTCAGCTGAGTTAACTCAGCGGCCCAGCTGGAGTTAACTCCGCGGCTCAGCTGAGTTAACTCCGTGGCTCAGCTGAGTTAGCTCCCCGGCTCAGCTGAGTTAATTCCACGGCTCAGCTGAGTTAACTCAGCGGCCCAGCTGGAGTTAACTCCGCGGCTCAGCTGAGTTAATTCCACGGCTCAGCTGAGTTAACTCAGCGGCCCAGCTGGAGTTAACTCCGCGGCTCAGCTGAGTTAACTCCACGGCTCAGCTGAGTTAACTCAGCGGCCCAGCTGGAGTTAACTCCGCGGCTGAGCTGAGTTAACTCCGTGGCTCAGCTGAGTTAGCTCCCCGGCTCAGCTGAGTTAGCTCCGCGGCTCAGCTGAGTTAGCTCTGTGGCTCAGCTGAGTTAGCTCCCCGGCTCAGCTGAGTTAGCTCCGCGGCTCAGCTGAGTTAGCTCTGTGGCTCAGCTGAGTTAGCTCCCCGGCTCAGCTGAGTTAGCTCCGCGGCTCAGCTGAGTTAGCTCCGCGGCTCAGCTGAGTTAGCTCCGCGGCTCAGCTGAGTTAGCTCCGCGGCTCAGCCGGGGCGTGGGTCCAGCTTAGACGGCAGGTGACCCGGCCGTGCACTCAGCCCAGCACGCGTGCATCGAGTCTGTCGCTGCGGGGCGTCCGGTGCGTCCGGTGCAGGGCCGTCCGCTGCAGGGTGAACTGTGAACTGTGCACCGCACCCAGTTTACGACGTCTGTCAGTGCCGCCGCGGGCTCCACAACAGAGCCATGTCGTCACGCTGCGCTGGACTGGAGGGCCCCGGAGTCCGGAGCCCGGACCCCGGACCCCGGAACGGTGGGCGCAGGCAGGTGCGGTCCGCCGCCGGTCTCAGTACGGGCCTGTACGGCACTCCCACTGCCGCTCCGCAGCTCCTGCGGGCTGACGGGCTGGCGGGCTGCCTCGGCTGACGCAGGGCGAGCCTCGGCGGCCGTCATATGGCTCACCTGCAGCGGCGCGGCGGTGAGAATCGGGTCGGACCGAGCCAGCTGGCCGGTGCGTGCCGCCCCGGCAGCTTCGATCGGCGCCCGGCGGCGTCCCCATCCTGTGCGTCGCCGGCGGAAACAACAACTCCTCCTCCTGTGTGTGTGCGTGGGGTGCCGTCGCCGCTGCGCGCGGGGCTTGTCGCGTGCTGGGCCGCCCACCGCCGCCAGCCGCCGCCAGCGGGGTTCACTGGCCGATTTGTCGGGGCTGGAGCCGGCGCGCGTCGCCGTGATACTGGGCCGGTGCCGCCCGCCCGCAAGGCTCTGTTGCTAGGCGGCATCGGGTCCATTGTGGGCGGCACAAGGCGTCACGCGCAGTGCCGACAGCGGTACAGAGCGGTGCTGTAGACACCGGAAACGGCGGAACTGGTGGCGCTTTGTGCCGACGGCAGAATGGTGTGGAGGAAGTTGTAATCGCATGATGAGGCTTCGTATCGTGATTCGTGGCCCGGACGGTCGGCAGACCGCCACCGAAGACCTTCGGTTAATTAATTACGCTGTAATTTTACAGGATCGCGCAGATACGTGATGGGACTGTTGGGGTTGGCGAGGTTACGACATTTATATGTAGAACCCGCAGAGATGTGTTAGGGGCTCAGTGATGATTGTAACATATTAATTGTATCGTTGCCGAAGCCGATACAGACGGTCGCTAATTAGCATACGGCTGTCCCAAGCAATGGCGTACCCAGGATTTACTCCAGGAGGGGGCAATTTTTGCTCAGGGGGGCATAAATTACCCCCATAAAAACTAACCGGATTTGGCCCACTATATTTTTAAAAGGGCATATTTTCACCATTTTCTCTTAAAAAAGTCAAAAATCATTCTTTTTTTTCGACCAAAGGGGGCACGACATACCTTCAGGGGGGAGGCAATTGGTCCATTTGCCCCCCCCCCCTTGTGTACGCCTATGGTCCCAAGACGGACGGGTGGTCCGACTCTCTGGAAATATGTACAATTGCACTGATGTATTGAAAGCTCACCTTTCCAGGTCATGTAGGTACGGGTGAAAGTTTCGTTGTGTGAGTCAGCGCTTCGTCACAATGTGACTCATCCGGCGGGAGGGGGGGGGGGGGGCACACACGCAGGCCACCTGGAAAGAACGAACGATGCGGTCAGGTAGAAGTCGCGTACCGTGCTGGGTTGAAATAAATAATACGGATTCCTTTTACTCCACGTTGTGCAACTCCGTCATAGATTCGCGGAGCTGGAAGGGCTGACGATGTTGCGTCATCCATAGCGTAATATCGGACAAGGACCAGCAGGCAGCAAATGGGTCGCCAGCAGACTTGTCAATGATTCAATGTGAATCGACTACTTTTGATTGAATCATTCTTATTTCAAATGAATGACTCATGAATCGATTCACCTCATGCGCAAACCTGTTGTGAGTCACTGATTGAATCATTCATACAGATACAATAGGCCGATTGAATCATTCATTGCTCAAAGAATCATTCTTTTTTGGTCGAACAGCATAAACTGTCCACAAAATATGCCAGCGGCCCAGCATTCATCTGTGCCCTGTGGACAAACCAGGCACTTAATGGCCAATTATATGAGCTCTGTGTCCTGAGCTGTAGCCTGTAATTCATCCATGCGTAAAGAAAGCGAGGCTTTGTGTCCAACTCCAGTGGGCACAAAGCCACTGTTCAATCAGCCCTAACTAGGTGAATACCTTTGAACTGGTAGGGTTAGGGTTAGGGGTAGGTACCTAAATACTTAGAAAAGGTAACTAACTCATACTTTGGTTCATAAACCACACAGTATACGCACACCTTTTTCACACGATTTTTTTTTCTTCAAAAGGTGCCCACCTTTTCCTAATTTCTAGGCTATACCATATCAAAAACTAAATCATAAACAAACATTTGCATGACCTCCGCATGTCCCAAATATCACTGTCGCATCGGCGCCGCTTTATTCCACATCATGCTTTATAAACAATAATACCTAATGCAAAATCAAAATGAATGTTCTATTCGCTTAAAAAAGTGAAACGTAAAGTCATTAATGCTTTTGGAACTTGGAATTTGCAATTATAACAAGTATTATAAATATCATTTTTTAATCAAAATAAACAACACGCGTGCCCAATTGGCTCACATTCACATTCACATTCGGAAATACATTCGCGGACTATTTGGATAGGCTTCAAAATTGGTACACAGATAGATCACGACCTAGTGATCATTCTGGTAAAATCTTAGAGTCGCACATTTAAAATCAAAGGAGTTAGAGCAGGTCATATGTTTAGGGTCAAACAGCAGACTATTCTGATGTGCATGACAATTGGCACACAGGTAGAGCATGACCTCCCTATCACGCTCATAAAATCTTAGAGTCGCACATTCAAAATCAAAGGAGTTAGACAAAGGAGTCGACACTTTCCTTTAATGTTGAGTGATTGAATCAAAATTGAATCGTTAATTATGGTAATGTTGAGTGATTGAATCATGATTGAATCATTCATTATGGTAATGTTGAGTGATTGAATCATGATTGAATCATTCATTATGGTAATGCTGAGTGATTGAATCATGATTGAATCATTCATTATGGTCCGTGAATCACAGTGAATCGACTCATGACAAATATGAATCATTGACAAGTCTGGTCGCCAGTCGCCACAAGTTTTAACGCAAGTCGCAACCGCAAGTAAATTCAAACACATTGTTTCGATGAGTATGTGACATAAAGTTCACTAACTATTCTCGCAAATATAGTTAGAGTTAACGTTCTGCCGACTTCCGACTCCCGAGGCATATTTCGCTGTGGCTGGTGGGCGGCGCGGCGCGTTATTGGTCGCTGCTCCGGCACGGCTTTCCCGTTCCGTTATTGGTTGATGCCACCTGCATCAGCTGTTGGTGCGCCGACTGCTCGCCGAGGCGGCGCAGCTAAACAAAGGACTGAGGGTGGCGGTGGCGTGTGGTTGTGCTGGTGCTGTCTGTGATATTAGGGTAAGCCGGGCAAGTAAGCTTGTATTGGCACTGACTTATTTTTTCGGTTTTCCATTTTGGATATGTTCTCTATCCTGAATTGTGGGCCGTCGAGCCCATACTCCCTGCGTCGCCACAGGCGCTGGCGTGGTCGGATCGATCGATTGTGGGTGTTCCGCTCGCCCTGGTGGATCCGTGCAGCACATTCCCCATATTTAATGGTGGTGTTGTGTTAATTTAATTCACTTTGTAGCACGTTTTGAAGGTGATTTGTTGTTTTGATGTAAAACATTATTTTGGCCTATATATTGTGTCATGTGTGGTGTCAATATTGTGTCAATCTTGCTGTGCTCATCAATATGAGTTGGAGTCACCACAAGTAACCAACTATGCTATTTTTAATTACATATTTTAGCAATTGTACTGTGAGTTAGTTATGACTGCCTTTTGTTGTCTTATTGGCATAGCTAATTTCTTATAACAGTAGATGGTGTGGCATGACAATGCAAAACACTAGTTCAAGTTGTGACTTGTGGGTACTGGTACAATCTTGCTGCAAATGTTGCTCAAGCTATTCTTGTGCTCAGTTTTGATTGTGATTACTATAAAGGGACAACTACACAAAATATGCATTATATTATTGATCTTGTCTGGAACATGTTGAACACTATGATCACACTGTCAGTGATCCAAAAACTCAAATTTATTTGGCTCCCATTATTAACCCAAGCATGCAATATTCATTTGACAATGGACATGATGTTCATGACCATTTATGACCTCATAATTAACCAGTTTACAATTCAGTTTAAGTGCAATTAACCACAACTTCATTTATAAGAATTTAAGAAAATATAAGAACATCATTTATCTGCTATTTTGTAATTCTGTACACATTTACATCATGGTAGCTGTGAGGCTTTTGAATAATCATTTGAATTTTACAGGGCATATTGTCATTAACTGATTATGTTGATATGAATGAGATTGTTTAATAGATGCAAAGTCAAGCTATTGATCTGACAACAGTTTTCTTTGATTTGAACCTGTCCTGGGTTGTTTATTTTAGATGCTCATGTGAATACTTTTGTGTCACTGTCACCTAATAAAGCTGTCACTTCTTAAGTTTTCCAAATATCAGTGCCCAGAGAAGCCTTGACTTTAAGGGCCTCTGATCCACAGTTTTTTTAAGGAAAACATTTTTTAGTTTGTGCCTTTTGTGTAAACTTCACAGTAAGGTTGAGCACAGAAAGGCTGGTCACACACAGCCTTGATCTAGAAAAATGTCTCAAATAACATAATTCAAGCACCTATTGACTTGCTGAATGTTTGAGTTCTTGCTAAACCCATGAGTTGGAATAATTAATGCATTTTGCACCTTTCTAATTTGTAGAGTACACAGTTCACATGACTCAAAAATATGTCCTCAAACTCCTCAAAAACTCAATGAACTTGAAAAGCCTCAACCATTGTGTCTGTGGGTTTAAATGTGGTGGCTCAAACTACTCCTGTTTCTGTATTCTTAACTGTTGTTGACAAAAGTAAAGCTGTTAGATATCCTGTATCCTAGCTCAATGTGTGTGTGTGTGTGTGTGTGTGTGTGTGTGTGTGTGTGTGTGTGTGTGTGTGTGTGTGTGTGTGTGTGTGTGTGTGTGTGTGTGTGTGTGTGCGTGTGCGTGTGCGTGTGCGTGTGCGTGTGCGTGTGCGTGTGCGTGTGCGTGTGCGTGTGCGTGTGCGTGTGCGTGTGCGTGTGCGTGTGCGTGTGCGTGTGCGTGGGGGTGGTGGGTGGTGGGTGGTGGGTGGTGGGTGGTGGGTGGTGGGTGGTGGGTGGTGGGTGGTGGGTGGTGGGTGGTGGGTGGTGGGTGGTGGGTGGTGGGTGGTGGGTGGTGGGTGGTGGGTGGTGGGTGGTGGGTGGTGGGTGGTGGGTGGTGGGTGGTGGGTGGTGGGTGGTGGGTGGTGGGTGGTGGGTGGTGGGTGGTGGGTGGTGGGTGGTGGGTGGTGGGTGGTGGGTGGTGGGTGGTGGGTGTGTGTGTCGTCTCATCACTTGGACTGACCATAGCTTTCCTTGTGTTTCAGGAATAGTTAATTAGATGGGTTACTAGCGAGAAGAGCTCTCCCAGACACACCTCGCCCCCAGCGGCAGGACATGAAGCCTCGGTCTAGCGTATAGCCAACACTCTCACACACCAACACAGCCAGCATGGATAGTCTGGGCGAGTATGAGTACTCATCCAAAGATCTCATCGGACACGGCGCCTTCGCCGTTGTCTACAAAGGAAAACTGAAGCAGGTAAGGATGTCAGCTGCTCCTCTAGTGGTGGTTTACAACTGGTTGCTCGTGCTTGTGACGAGTGTGTATCGTTAAGTAATGGTCTTGTTTCGTTACATCAAACTCATATTCGATGCGTCGAAGTTCAAACTTTGGCTAGTTCAGTTAATGTGTTTTACTGAGCAGGTTTGTTTTAACATGAGTAGCGTTTGTTTGACCCACGCCAAAGCTGTTAAGGCTATTTGTAAGAAACGTATCTCTCTTGTGAGCATTGGTCAATATGCACATCCATTGTATAGCTAAAATATTTGTGTGAGAGGATGTGACGCAATGTTTTGATATTTGCATATATTTTAACACTTGCTGCTGTTCTAGAACCCGGATTTTGTGGTGGCCATCAAAAGCATCACCAAGAAGAACCTGGCCAAATCTCAGAGTCTGCTGAGCAAGGAGATAAAGATTCTGAAGGAGCTTACCGAGCTGAGGCATGACAACATCGTCGCCCTGCTCGACTGCAAGGAATCGGCCAACCATGTCCACCTGGTGATGGAGGTGAGAGCAGTCAGCTGGTGCAGTCACCCGCGGCCGCGTCATAATCGCCGGCACTGCGGCGGGTTAATAGCCGTCTGTACTCAATGTACCTGACGCCGCCGCGGTCCGCCGCGGTGTGCGGCGCCAGTCCAATGGCGATTGCCTGTTTGCAGTGCGACCGAGTCGAGAAAGGACGGTCTGGACGGGGCGGGTCGTTCTCCTTTCGCCGGCACTCTGCGGCGGAGAGGGCGGCGCTGACGTGTGACCACAGTATCCCGGCCGCAGGTACAGCTCACAGGTGGCCGCATCCGACGGGAACTAATGGCCACCGCCGTCTAAACACTGGGAATGTTTGATGTGGCACATGTGTGGAACTACGTAGTAGCTACAGGAAAGCTATGACAGTAGTACGCATGTTGTTTATGGGAAAACGCCAGTTGTGTGTTCAAGTGCATTTGGGTCTTACACATCAGGCAGTTCGTTGCTGAAATCGGCACCGCTGCATAACTAGGCACTAGAGCTGTAATACTGTACTTCCATGGTCAAACTGCATAACCACTGGGGCGATGAGATGATTGCCCGTGATGAAAACCTGCTCAGTCATGTCGCCAGTCTTTGTAAACCTGCTCAGTCATGTCGCCAGTCTTTGTGAGACGTCAAGTATATCAGTGTAAATCCGTCTCTCTGTCCCGCGAAGTGTGCTCGCGCCCCTTCACCGAACGTGTCTAGTTCCCGTTCTGACGGTGTGCGGTTTGTTTTCAGTATTGCAACGGCGGTGACCTCGCGGACTACCTCCATGGTAAGTGTGACCCTGCCCGACAGTACCGCCTCTCTCGTGTTCTGCCCGCCCCGTCTCCCGTGTCCGTGACGTCGGGGTCGGTCCCGCCTCTGGCACGGCGTCCGCTGTCACCGGGTGGAGTTAGCCCGGTGTCCGTGCTGGCGGCCGCACGAAAATCGTTAGGTTCCGGGAAGCGATGGGCAGAGGATCGGACGACAGCGCCACGGCTTTGAAGCTTTCCTTTGACCGCGCCGCGCTGAACGGGTTCTTTGTCTTGTCGCCGAGCCGGAGTCGTAGCCAGGCGGGTGAGGTAACGACCAGGGAAAATATCGCGTAGAAAGCTGTTGCTAGTGCTTAACTGGTGCAGTTAGGTTGGTTTTTGGCTGGATAAAAATGTCTGGTCACGACAGGAAAGGGCCGCGCATCAAAGGTCGTCTTTGTAATTCGTCAGCGGGACTTAATGGCTCAAAGCCGTGACACTTCGTGATTTTGTTTTGTTAAATCAATGGGCGCCGCCGCCGCAAATCACGTCCTGTCAATTAAACTTAGACGGAAGGATGAACGACGCGTAGCTGCCATTGCAATAGGTCACGTTCAACTTTAGCTTGGATCCAGTGATTCGGTATTCCCTCTGATTTTACCGCACATTCAGAAGTTCTTGCCAGTAAATAGTTTTTGACAATGGAAGTTTTGAGATACCTTAAGGTTTTGTGCAGTGTAAAGACATAATGTCAAAGCTATATGGTATGTGTCTACCTACGTTCTCATGTTCTCCCTCGTCATCACCGTGCCGCCAGTAATCAGTATCACATGAATCAGTATCACATGAACCTTTGTCTGCCATTTGTCCTCTTCATCGTCCCTCGGTTCTGACTTCTGACCAATCCTCACCTCACCTCATAGAACCGAGTACAATCACAATGCTCCGACCACCCCGATACTCTCCTCTACCCCTCCAGCCTCGTGCCCACCCTGTACCACCACCGCCTGTCCCCTCCCCTCCCCCTCCCTGGCCGCCTGCGATCACCATCACCTGACCCCTCACTGACCCCTCACTGACCCCTTACTGACCCCCTCACCTGACCCCACACTGACCCCTCACTGACCCCTCACTGACCCATCACTGACCCCTCACCGACCCCTCACTGACCCATCACCTCACCCCTCACTGACTCCTCACTGACTCCTCACTGATCCCTCACTGATCCCTCACTGATCCCTCACTGATCCCTCACTGATCCCTCACTGATCCCTCACTGACCCCTCACTGACCCCTCACTGACCCCTCACTGACCCCTCAATGACCCCTCACTGACCCTTCACGGACCCTTCACGGACCCTTCACGGACCCCTCACTGACCCCTCACTGACCCCTCACTGACCCCTCACTGACCCCTCACTGACCCCTCACTGACCCCTCACTGACCCCTCACCGACCCCTCACTGACCTACCCTCCTCTCGGCCTTCTGCAGCCAAGGGTACGCTGTCGGAGGACACGATCCGGCTGTTCCTGCGGCAGCTGGCTGGCGCCATGCGCGCCCTCCACGCCAAGGGCATCATCCACCGCGACCTGAAGCCGCAGAACATCCTGCTGTTGCACAACTCGGGCCGCGCGCGCCCCGCGCCGCACGACATCAGACTGAAGATCGCCGACTTCGGCTTCGCCCGCTTCCTGCAAGATGGTGTGATGGCAGCTACCCTCTGCGGCTCGCCCATGTACATGGTGGGTGCAGCTGTGTCATGCGCTGTCAGTTGACATTTTACGGAGTTTCTTTTAACTCATGATTTGCAAAAACAGATATTTTCATTGTTTTGTCCAGACTGAGCTTAAATAGACTGAGCATTAGGCAGCAGCATGGCGCCGTCTTCTTGAGCTTGTCCGAATGAGCTTCCTCAGAAACGTCAAACGGCATTGACAATGCTCTCTCGTCAATGCTCTCTTGTGCTTTTTATATTAATGAATCCAAGGAAGCGCAAAGGCGCCAAGACATTGGGCAGGCCATTGTTGACATCTGTTCGGTGAAGTTGATAACCTGGTTATGCTGGTTATGCTGGTTGTGCTGAGGACCTGGCTACCGAGCCAGCCAGCTAATTAACTTTGCTGACGGATCGGGGCATCGTGCTCAATATTGATGGGCATCAGTGTTCAGCGGGGCGTAAGCCTCTTAACGCGTGTTTCCGTGCAGAGTATCTGTTGATGTTCAGCAGTATTGCTAAGTCTGCACTGCCGGTTGTGCAAACCAAGATGTATGCGCGAGTGTGCGCCCGGCGGCCGGCCGGACGCCTATTGCCAAACACGGAGTTGTTTGCTATTTTTCTCTCTCGCCGAAAGCCGTGCAATGTCCGGGCGCCCGGTGCGTGAGTGTTGCGTAATCTGTCAGCGTCAACACGGGTATCTTATCGGCGGGTCCCCCCCGCCCTGCGCCGCTGGTCTCTGTTGACCCGAGGGTGACCGCTCCCGGCCTGGATTCGTGAGCTTTGGGCTCCCCTTATACATGGGCTCCCATTCGACACCTGCCGCCCCTGATATGACGTGACATGAGACGGCCCGACCAGACGTGACGTGACGTGTGACTGACCTCTTCGTCCCCCGTGGCCCGCAGGCTCCGGAGGTGATCATGTCGATCCAGTACGATCTGAAGGCCGACCTCTGGAGTCTGGGCACCATCGTCTTTCAGTGTCTGACGGGCAAGGCGCCGTTCCACGCCAACACGCCGCAGGCGCTCAAACAGTTCTATGAGCGCAACGTGAACCTGTCGCCCAAGTGAGTGGCCGTGCGGGGTGCAGGACGGGGGCCCGGCACGGGGCAGCAGCCGTGTCGGGCGCCCATCAGCGATGGCCTTGGTGGAACCTGAAGGCTGTCGGCAGCCGCTGTGGGAATCGGCCGGTCGTGCCACACAGGGGGGTCGTCGACCCCGGGCATTAGTGCAGCGGTGCGGGGTGCGGGATGCTAAAATTGTTGTCACTCACGCACACGGTTTTGGCAAAAATACGGCCTGGGGGTTTACTGCTATTTTGATGCTTTATGTTTCGTGTTCTTGCTTTTGTAGTGGTTTATCTATAGTGATTGCACATAGTCAACGAATTATGTCTTCCCAAATGTTTTACCTTAGAAGGGGACGTAATTATTCTTTAAATTGGAAGACGTCTTATATCTAGCGAGCATGTTATTCGTTGATTTGCTGTCAAATGTGTAGGTGGAACATGTCAAACAATCTCATTGGCTTGAATGTAATAGGACACGGTAAAAATAGCATTTTCTTATTGACATTTCACTATTGGTGCTCGATTGATGTGCTGTTGGAAGGCCGTGAGCGGACCGCTCCCGAGCGCCACACCCGAGCGCCGTGTGGGATTTGGAGCGATCGTTTCGTGCCCGAGCTGCGTGAAAATTCCATCTAGCGGCCCCTGCTGACATTTAGCCGGGCCAGCCAGCCAGCCCGCCGGCGCCTGCCTTGCGTCTGAGCATCCCCGCCCTGCCGCCGACAGGATCCCGCAGGGCACCTCGTCTGACCTCAGCGACCTGCTGACGCGACTGCTGAAGCGGAACGCGCGCGACCGGCTCGAGTTCGACGAGTTCTTCAACCACCGCTTCCTGCGTCCGGCGGCGGCGCGCGGCGGCGGCTCGGCGCCGGTCAGCGCCGCGCGGCCGGCCGACGGCGGCTCGGCTCCGTCTCCGCTGTCCACCAGCCCGGCGCCGGCCTCGCCGCCGCCGCCGCCGCATTTCGCGAGCCCGGCGAGCCCGCGGCCCGGAGCGCTGCCGCCGCCGGTGGCACGCAGTCCGACGGCGGCGGCGCCGGCCGCGGCGGCTGTCGCCCGCCGGCCCCAGCAGCAGCAGCAGCCAGAGGTGGACGAGGAGGGATTTGTCATCGTCTCCAGCGAGATGACCGAGGAGCTGCCCACCGCTCGGTTCGCCCGGTGAGAACACCCGCGGGAGAGGAGGGTATATGGGTCGAGTTTGGCACTTAATTGATTCAGCAGTGCTTATGGCTCTGGTGTTTAGCTAGGTCATGTATTAATATTATATGCCATGCATTATTTTCTTATCCCTGTAAAGTTTCACTTTGATTTTCCTATCCACTTCCCAGCCTGGGGCATCAATGTTTCACATGAACTTTATATAAAAACACCCCGCCGCTGTACTGGTACGTTTGACTGTGCCGTGCGTCACCTGACCTGTCTCCTCCAGCCGCGCCTGACCTGACGGTCAGCCTGTCTCTCGGCAGAGTCCCGTCGGCCGGCTCGGACACTGCTCGGCCCATGTCCGGCTCGCCGGGGGGCCAGCACAGTCTGATGGACGAGCCGCAGCCGGTGCCCTCTCAGAAGCACACCTACAAACTGCTGCGGCAGTCGAGCGGCGGCGGCGGCGGCGCGGTGCCGGCCGGCGCGCGGCCTGCCGGCCAGCCGCCGCCGGCGGAGGTGGACGCGCGCTCCATGTCTCCGCCGGCGGTGCAGTTCGTGCTGGGGCCGTCTCCGGCGGGCGGCTCGCCGCGCCGCTGGTCAGTGGGCAACTCTCCGCCACCGGTGCGCAGTCCGGTGAGCCCGCGCCGCCGCAGCGGCCGCCTGACGCCGCCGGCGCTGCCGCCCGTCTCCGAAGCGGCCACCGGCGACCGCAGTGTGGTTAACATGCGTAGCGTCGACAGCTGCGGCAACATCAGGTGCGTCGTCTCAAGGTTCGACCGGACCCAACCTCTCCGTGCCAGACCCCGCACGGCTGTGTCGGTCTGCGTCTTACCAGTGCTGTCCTGCTCCGGTTCCTGCCAGACCCCGCACGGCTGTGTCGGTCTGCGTCTTACCAGTGCTGTCCTGCTCCGGTTCCTGCCAGACTGCACGGCTGTGTCGGTCTGCGTCTTACCAGTGCTGTCCTGCTCCGGTTCCTGCCAGACTGCACGGCTGTGTCGGTCTGCGTCTTACCAGTGCTGTCCTGCTCCGGTTCCTGCCAGACTGCACGGCTGTGTCGGTCTGCGTCTTACCAGTGCTGTCCTGCTCCGGTTCCTGCCAGACTGCACGGCTGTGTTGGTCTGCGTCTTACCAGTGCTGTCCTGCTCCGGTTCCTGCCAGACTGCACGGCTGTGTCGGTCTGCGTCTTACCAGTGCTGTCCTGCTCCGGTTCCTGCCAGACTGCACGGCTGTGTCGGTCTGCGTCTTACCAGTGCTGTCCTGCTCCGGTTCCTGCCAGACTGCACGGCTGTGTCGGTCTGCGTCTTACCAGTGCTGTCTTGCTCCGGTTCCTGCCAGACTGCACGGCTGTGTCGGTCTGCGTCTTACCAGTGCTGTCCTGCTCCGGTTCCTGCCAGACTGCACGGCTGTGTCGGTCTGCGTCTTACCAGTGCTGTCCTGCTCCGGTTCCTGCCAGACTGCACGGCTGTGTCGGTCTGCGTCTTACCAGTGCTGTCTTGCTCCGGTTCCTGCCAGACTGCACGGCTGTGTTGGTCTGCGTCTTACCAGTGCTGTCCTGCTCCGGTTCCTGCCAGACTGCACGGCTGTGTCGGTCTGCGTCTTACCAGTGCTGTCCTGCTCCGGTTCCTGCCCACACGCACCGCAATCCCGCCATCACTATTCCATCCAGCTTTGCCGGAGGAACATAAGTTAGGTGATCCGTGAGGCAATCCAGCTTGAGGAAGCCCCTCTGTGTGTAAATCACCACTGCTGAGCTGGATAAATTGCACTGTCTTCCAGTCAGCAGTCCAGTGCATGGTGTTCCCGCTGTTCATATGCGTCTGTGGCCGTGTTGACGAATGTAATGCTGTGGTGAGTCACTACAGTGGTTTGTCACCGTGCGTGCTAATAGGAAATATCCCTATTACAATGGCTATAAATCACATAGGTACGGCTGGCTCCCGGGGCGATGCTGTCTGACGGTGACTGGGCCGTGTGTTCTGACCTGTGACCTGTGACCGCTCTGTCTGCAGACCGCTGGGCGGGCGGGCGATGACGCTGCCGGAGATGACGTGCGGCTACCCGCTGCAGTTCCACCGGTCGCGCACGGACGCCAACCTGCCGTTCCTGCCGCGCCGCGCCGGCCTGCCGCACAACATGGTCGTTCCTTACCAGAGCGCCATCACCAGGGACGCGCACACCAGTGAGTGGGACGCTCTGCCCCGCCAGGGAGGTAGATCGCCAGGGGAGGCAGGGAGGTGGGACGCCCTGCCACGACAGGGAGGTAGATCGCCAGGAGAGGCAGGGAGGTGGAACGCTCTGCCCCGTCAGGAGGTAGATCGCCAGGGGAGGCAGGGAGGTGGGACGCTCTGCCCCGCCAGGGAGGTAGATCGCCAGGGGAGGCAGGGAGGTGGGACGCTCTGCCCCGCCAGGGAGGTAGATCGGCAGGGAGGTAGATCGCCAGGAGAGGCAGGGAGGTGGGACGCTCTGCCCCGTCAGGAGGTAGATCGCCAGGGGAGGTAGATCGCCAGGAGAGGCAGGGAGGTGGAACGCTCTGCCCCGTCAGGAGGTAGATCGCCAGGGGAGGCAGGGAGGTGGGACGCTCTGCCCCGCCAGGGAGGTAGATCGCCAGGGGAGGCAGGGAGGTGGGACGCTCCGCCCCGCCAGGGAGGTAGATCGGCAGGGAGGTAGATCGCCAGGAGAGGCAGGGAGGTGGGACGCTCTGCCCCGTCAGGAGGTAGATCGGCAGGGAGGTAGATCGCCAGGGGAGGCAGGGAGGGTATTCTGTGTGGGGAGGGAGGGTATTTGGCGGGAAGGTATGGTGGCGAGGCTCGCGTCATTAGATACGGAAATAGACCCAGCTAGGGATGGGAATGTCATTAGCACGGCCGCGGGATGGGAATATATGTGGCTCGGGTTTTAGCGCCGCGAAGTTTCGGCTAACTTCTTGATCTCGGATCTCCTCAGGTCATCTATAATACTGATGAGTTTTGGCTTGGTGCCTGCAGCTGTGACTGGAAATTATACCCGAGATGCATGGTATTCGCTTTGTTTATACCCTCCAACATATCGCGCTGGTCGCTGTAGCATCAGCGCCTTATCATAGTCAACACCGTGTTCTATTTACCCCGCTGATTGTACCGGAGCTGCTGCGTGGCATTCGACGCATTCTTAATCGTGGCGTATGTGACGCTGGTGACTGTCGTCGCGATGTGGCGAGACGAGCCTGGCGCGGTGGCGGCGGCGTGCTGTGGGGGGATGTTTGGCAACACGCGGAGTATAACCTAACCGAACCCCGGCACGCAGCGGTGTTACGCCCTGGCTTGACATCTCTAGTCTCTCTGGGCATCTGCTGACACCAGTGACCTGACCGTCACCCGGTGTCTCCTCCGGCCGGCCCCCTCACTCCTCAGTCATTTGGGCGCCAGATGACCCCAGTAGTCGGCACCCCCCTCCCCCACCCCCAAAAAAATCATCATCAGCATCCTCTCCCACTGGCCGGTATGACCACGGCGGCGGCGGAGCGGCGGCGGAGCGGCGGCGGAGCGGCGGCGGAGCGGCGGCGGAGCGGCGGCGGAGCGGCGGCGGGGCGGCGGCGGGGCGTCAGCGGAGCGGCGGCGGTGGTGGCCGATGGCGGCGGCGGAGCGGTGGTGGACGATGGCGTCGGCGGCGGAGCGGCGGCGGTGGTGAACGATGACTGCGGCGGGGCGGCGGCGGTGGTGGACGACGACGGCGGCGGGGCGGCGGCGGTGGTGGACGACGACGGCGGCGGGGCGGCGGCGGTGGTGGACGACGACGGAGGCGGTGGTGGACGATGACGGCGGCGGAGCGGCGGCGGTGGTGGACGATGGCGTCAGCAGAGCGGCGGCGGTGGTGGACGATGACGGCGGCGGAGCGGCGGCGGTGGTGGACGATGGCGTCAGCAGAGCGGCGGCGGTGGTGGACGATGGCGTCGGCGGCGGAGCGGCGGCGGTGGTGGACGATGGCGGCGGCGGCGGTGGTGGACGATGACGGCGGCGGAGCGGCGGCGGAGCGGCGGCGGAGCGGCGGCGGCGGTGGTGGGCGATGACGTCAGCGGAGCGGCGGCGGTGGTGGGCGATGGCGTCAGCAGAGCGGCGGCGGTGGTGGACGATGACGGCGGCGGAGCGGCGGCGGTGGTGGACGATGACTGAGGCGGTGGTGGACGATGACTGCGGCGGAGCGGCGGCGGTGGTGAACGATGGCGTCAGCAGAGCGGCGGCGGTGGTGGACGATGACGGCGGCGGTCGGCCATCGCGGCAGTGATGACCGCTCGTTAGCGTGGCTCGGCGCCCACATGACCTTCTGGCATCGTCAGCGGCCGGGCGGCACCGCTGCGGGATGACCGCGTCGTTAGCTGCCGGAGATGGCAGAACGGCGATGTGGGCGTCCTAGGCACGAATCATCATCATCGGGGGTCCCAGCTGCAGGATGACTGCCCACTGTGCGGCGTGCGGAGCCTGAACACCAGCTTAACGGCTTGTCGTGCGATAAACTTGCTTTTGATTGTGTCGGTTCAAATGTCCGAACTTGGCAGCCGTTGGCTGGACCGCAGTGCCGCGCCCTCGTCGATCCCTTGTCCAGCCACCGTCCAGTTTGCACGGCCCGTCAGCTGATTTCCGGACCTGACCCGACTGGGACCCGACTGGGACCCTAGTGGGACCCTGCTGGGACCTGTCTCTGCGTCTGGCGAGGGCGACGTACTGGAGGGGCGGGGAGCACACGCAAACATCAGACCTGTCGCCGACAGACGTAGCCCTTATCTCCAGCCAGTGCAGCCCGCCGGACGGGTGCTGCTTCCGGCGTCCGGCGGCTCGCGGCTGGCGGCTGTTTTGTGGAGGTCCTCGGGCCGGTCGTGCCGCTCCCCGTGGACAGGCTGTCCCGGCCCTGGGTCCGGTCTCGGCTCCAGCTCTGGTGGCTAGAGACCTCGGGTCCGGGGATTGGCGGCGCGGCGGGCGGGCGAGTGGTGTGTGGTGCAGTGGCACGACTCGGCACGACTCTGGGTCGGCCGACGTGACCGGCCGCCGCCCGGTTCCATTGATCCGCGCCGCCCCCGCCCCGCCCCGTCCCCGCCCCGCCCCCGCCCCGGGCGGCCCGGGCGGCCCGGGGGCGGCGGAGGTCGGTTGGCGCCGGGCTGTGTATAAACAGAGTGTGACGTCAGAGGTGGTCCGGTAGCAGCTGACGAACAGCTGACGGAGGCTGGACGGGAGACGGTGACCCGTCTGGTCACCAGCGGTCACCGGAGATTGACCCGTCTGGTTACCAGGGGGTCACCGGAGATTGACCCGTCTGGTCACCAGGGGGTCACCGAAGACTGACCCGTCCGGTCACCGGAGTTTAGGGGTCACCGCAGGACTCGAGCCAGAGGATTTCTACCTGTGCCGGGCTCCGTTACGAGAGACTAGAGAGTTAGTTATTCCTTCATTTGGAAATTTGCCAGGTACTTAGTCTCTACGCCTCTCTGTTTCTGTCTCATCTATTGCGAGCTGATTGCGAGTTACCCTCGTGTTTGTTGACTGAGGCACCCAGCCCTTTCCGTGCTCTTAAAATTGTAATTAGCCGTGCGGTGATGCACTGATGATGGCCTAGCAACCCATACCATCCTCTACAGTTACCCGCCCTCTCTCCACCCCACCCCGCCCTCTCTCCACCCACCCCACCCCATCCCCACGCCATACTCACCGCTGCCCCCACCCCCACCCCACCCCACCCTCACCGCCGCCACCGCCGCCGCGGCACTGTTGTTTTGTCACCCCGTCAGTCACCTGGCGTCGTCTCCGTGGAGCTGACGGCAGACCCACACGGACCCGCAGGGGGCGGGGGGGGGGGGGGGGGGGTGCACTCTGCTGCCCATCTGTCCCGACTGCCCCGCTCCGCCGCCGGCGCAGAGACAAAGAACACCGGGCCGGCACGTCGGGTCGGGTGGGTGGCGCGCCTAGTTGGCTGGCGGCCGGCTGTTTCCCGTTTCCTGTTGGCTGGCGCCTGGAGCGGTGTGACGCCTGGAGCGGTGTGACCCTGGAGCGGTGTGACCCTGGAGCGGTGTAGCGCCTGGAGCGGTGTGGCGCCTGGAGCGGTGTGACGCCTGGAGCGGTGTGACGCTTGACTGGACCAGTGTGGTGTTTGGAAGGGTGTTATGAGTCTGACTGGTGTGTCGCTCTGTCCGCAGGCCCGCCACGAGCGCCGGACAACATGGGCTTCCCGGAGTCGCCTCACATCACAGCGTTCGGGCCGTCTCCGCCGTCGCTGGAGCCGCCACTGATGTTCACGGCACCCGAGCTGCGCGAGGAGACACTGCTGGACGTGAGTTGGAACAGAGTGGGGTGGGTGGCATGGGAGGGGATGGGCGCTGGGCTGGGGTGAGGTGGGATGGGCTGAGTGGAGGGGATGGGAGGGGCGCTGGGCTGGGGTGAGGTTGGGATGGGCCGAGTGGAGGGGATGGACTGGGCTGGACTGGTCTTTCACATTCTGGTTCGTGCCTGGCACAAAGACCGGCCGTGAACCCCAGAATCGTGTCCATATCGCACCAGCCAACAAGTTCCGCTTCGTGTCCATATGCTGGCACCATTTGCATGCTCTGCTCCCGCTGTGCCCTCTTTACATTCGCTCGTTACATACGAAGCTCATATAATTAGCATCGGCTGCAGCAGCATCGTTACATTCGCTCGGATATCTCCGAGGCAGCTAACTTGATCAGAGCTGGCTGCGGTCTTGGCTGGGCTGCACTGGCGTTATGCAGCGGCTTACCGATGTAACCTTGGCTGCAGCCCAGCTCAGGTGCAGCCGTGTAATTTACGACTGCCGACGGAACTCATCCTCTCGGGATTAGTGAATATTTTATAGGCCGCTCTATGGCAGCTTTTTGAGTTATTTGTATCGAGTTATGCGATTTTCCTTCGCAGCTATGTTCTGCACCTGCGAGGTTTCTTTTATTTTTCTACTGACTAAGTGGTTGCCCTCGGTGAAACATACGGTCAGGCCAGCTGTTGTTGATTTTGAACCACCCACGGCCAAATTGCTTGGCAATGACGCAGTACCTATAACCTGGTTCTGGCAATGTATCTTTCTAAATATACCCCGTCACTGCGCGCGGTAGCAATAAATGCACCACACCTTGATGCACCTGTTAGCAGATCAGCCGCCACTGTTGCGACAACGGTGGTACGACAACCTCGCTTCCAACTAGCGAGACACGGCTGGTGCCTCAATTTACCAAGTTTCGCCGGCAAGGGAGCTGCAGTTTTCTCCTCAATCCATCGTTTCAGATCAGGCAATTACCTGTATAGCTCCCTTGTCGCCGTCTCTAGCTGTCGGTGCGCTGCTGCAAGATGATTGGAAGTTCCACGTTTCACATCGTATGGCGGCTCCGTTTCAGGAGGTGCACAACGAGACGCTGACCAAGCTGAACTTCATCATGGCTTTGGTCGGCTGCATCACGGAACTGGCCGAACTAAAGGCCACTCCCTTCTCAGCTTTAACCGGTGAGAGCAGTGTTTTTACTAGTGAATATTTCTGCGGTTTTATGGCAGCTCCGAGGTCGGCTTTGGCCAGGGTGTGTTACGGTTTGTGCCGCCCACTCGCGGTCTTAACCGACGGCCGTCTCTTCTCGTAGTGTCCCGTTTCAGTAGCCTTCATCGGCGCCTTGTTTCTGTGATCGATGGCGCCCGTTGTGTCGGAAGATTGCGCCGCGCCCATCTGAGCCAGTTTGTGTGTGATCAGCCGCCACTCGATACAGCATTGTCACAGCAGCTGACTGATCCGTGCTGCCCTCTATACAGAGTCTGTGCGGGTGGAGGCGCCGCCTGGCGAGCAGCAGCGGAAGATGGAGCAGCTGATGCTGCACGCCAAGGCGCTGCAGCTGCTCTCGTCGGCGCTCTCTCTGGCCAAGGAGCAGCTGCGCGCGCGTCACCTGGTACCCACAGCCGCTGTCAGGAAAGGTGAGCGCAGCTGGGAACCGCACGGGGCTGGTCAGGGACAGGCAGCCGGCCATGACGGCAGGGGTGAGGGACCGCGGAACGGCCGGTGAATCACGGCGGCTCACAAAGGCTCGGCGCTGGCTACAGGTGGCCTGATCTTTGTGCCGGTCCGGTCCGTTCGCGGTACAGGGCAGGTTGGAATGAACGGTGCAGCGAACGGGAAGGGCTGATGGAATGAGCCACGGACCGGTCCGATGGCGGATTTCCCGCGGCGGCGGTCGGATGACGACAGGTGGGCTCTGGAAGGCCCATCCGAGCAAGGGGTCTGTGGAAGGCCCACCCGAGGGGTCTGGAAGGCCCACCCGAGGGGTCTGTGGAAGGCCCACCCGAGGGCTCTGTGGAAGGCCCACCCGAGGGCTCTGTGGAAGGCCCACCCGAGGGATATGTGGAAGGCCCACCCGAGGGGTCTGTGGATTTGCGTGACTGGGCGGGCAGGGTGGCCGTCACTGCGGACACAGATGGGGAACTTGGACAGTGATTCACCGGCGTGGGGTCGATGTAATCCGCCTCACACGAAGGTTAACGGTCGGATATTCCGACCGCAGGCCTGATAACGAACCAAACCGGGCGTTAGTCACAGCCAACACGATTTGACCTGTTGGATCAGTTTAAACGTGTGATAGGTAGGTAAACGGCTGATACCAAACTATAACAATGCATAGTTACGATGTGAAATTTGACACAAATAACATCATCAGTAGATGTAATGGTTTGAACCCGGCATTGCTCAGCCGAACGCCATCGACGGGGGGGGGGGGGGGGAGGGAGGGAGGGAGGGAGGGAGAGGGGGAGAGGGGGAGGGGAGGGGGAGAGAGGGGTTAAACGCCCCCTAGTTATCTTCCGAACCAATGATTGCAGCGAGACGCGCAAGGCAGCAATCGAAAGCTCTCAATGCGATTAATCTAAAGCAAACTCAAAAATGTCAAAGTGAGGTCAAATGTCAGGTCACGGTCAGGTCAAGGGTCAAAATCGACGTATTTGAGCTTATGGGCCATATTTTCCATCCAAACCCTTCGATTACGACCATGATCACCCAAAGTGCTGCAAAGGTATGATACACATCTCGCATGACCTAAAGTGAGATTGTTGGCCAAGGTCAAGGTCAAGGTCAGGTCACAAAAGGTCACTATGCTTAAAATATCTACGAAAGGCATGCAACACATGTTTTATGAGTTATTTTCGACGTATAATTCGATAGTGATAGTCATTTTACCATCTGACTTCATTTACGTGAAGTTAATGTCAAGTTCAGGTCAAGTTCAGGTCACTGAAGGTCAAAATTTGAAATTGATAAATATAAATAAAACAGGCATGTTTCTAGACTAGTTTTGTCTCAGAAATACAGTGGTGCAATTTATTTGTTTGTATCTGGTCAAAAAAAGCAACAACAAAAATTTGTTAAATATGACTTCATGAGTAACCCATACTTTGATGCCATCGTCGTCAAAAATGGTGATATCAATCTGAAATTTGGTATGGCAGTTTCCCATATGTGGTTCTCTGACATATATTCCGGCTTTTTTAATATCTTTGAAAAATTCGATTTTGTAGTGATTTTCCACCCCAAAAAAAGTGTTTTGTATTTTTGTGTTGGTCAAAATGTTTGTTGGTTTGTTGGTTTGTTGGTCTGTATCTGGTCAAAACCCCCCCAAAAATCAAATTCCGAGATCGACAGTTTGTAGCCCTTGCAATTTGCTATCTTTTGGCGTGTTTCGATTGCATTTCGCTTTAAATATGGTATTTCTGCAGTCTGGCAAAATTTAGCTGATTTTGGTGTAAAACTAGTGTGTAGTGACGTCACTAAATTCGATATAACCCGAAATGATTCGACAAAAATTCTTTATTTTTTCACAGAAGACGTAAACGTGATTTATAAGAAGGTACCTGAAGTTTCACGTTGATAGCGCTATTCGTTTTTGAGCTATTACGGAAATTAATCAGGGGGGGGGGGGCGTTAAACGCCCCCCCCGTCAATGGCGGGTTAATGCTCGCTTTTGCATTCGGTTGTTCTCAGGAGTTCACAGGGTTCCAGGACTGGACTTAAGTTGCAATAGCGATGATCGCGATAGGTGGATCTAAAAGTGAAAATGTCATCAGTTGGTCATCACTCATCAGTCATCGTCACGTCACTAATAGTAAGGACTAATGTCTGTGCATCTTAATTTGTTAATGTTAGACCCAGTTCAGGGCGGTATTAGTGTAATAGAATTACATCCTTGGCAATTATATTCTGTGAAGCCGATTTTGTTACGGTCGCAATTGAAAGTTAATTATGCGAATGACGTCTATTAGGTTTCTTGAAGTTGATGATGGCTAATTGACAGGAGTTATGGGAGCTTTAGCTATTTTATGGTTTGAATAGTTCCATGTCATTATTTTACGACTGGACCAGGAAAATTCCCGTGAACAAAAATTATTGAGTATTTCCCTTGCATCGGACGTCAGCTTTTGCCATTGTCTATTCGTTTGATTATAAAGATAGAAGACGGCTGCGTCGCTGCTGAGGTTCATTACGGGCGGTCAAACTGCTTGCTAAGAGGCTCAGGCGGTCTAATTAATTAGGAGTTTCATCATTCAAATCACTGGAAAAAACATGTAAACCTTCAAAACTGCAGCTGGCGGCTATATATAATAATTGTTTTTATATTGTCTTAGGTTTCGCGACATGCCGTTGTCTTGATCAATCTCTGATCAATCATGGCAATCGAGCTGATTTACTAGGGCTGGGCGCCGTTTTAGTTCGAACTGCAGATTAAGCTGATACTTTCGCTCTCCTATGCTTGCATTGTTAAGTATTTGCGGAAGCAATGTACCACTGTGAATCCGAACCACTTGCGCAATGCGGACGTTCGCGCCAGCAGTTCCCTCGTGTGCCGTGTGCACTCATTTCGCCGAAACCCGGCCATTCCGCCCGTGACTGAGGTACGGGGAAGGGTGGGACTGAGGTACGGCCACTTCAGCTCAGCTGCTGTGCCGCGCCAGGCGGCATTCCGCCCGTGACTGAGATACGGCCACTGCAGCTCAGCCGCCGTGCCGCGCCGGGCGGGGCCGGGCGGGGAAGGGGTGGGACTGAGGCTGGGAGAGCGGGCAGACGAGCGGAGGCCTCCTCTGACCGTCTGACCGGCCGGGCGGGGCCGCGCCGGGCGGGGAAGGGGTGGGACTGAGGCTGGGAGAGCGGGCAGACGAGCGGAGGCCTCCCCTTACCGTCTGACCGGCCGGGCGGGGCCGCGCCGGGCGGGGAAGGGGTGGGACTGAGGCTGGGAGAGCGGGCAGACGAGCGGAGTCCTCCCCTTACCGTCTGACCGGCCGGGCGGGGCCGCGCCGGGCGGGGAAGGGGTGGGACTGAGGCTGGGAGAGCGGGCAGACGAGCGGAGGCCTCGCCTCCCCTGACCGTCTGACCGGCCGGGCGGGGAAGGGGTGGGACTGAGGCTGGGAGAGCGGGCAGACGAGCGGAGGCCTCCCCTGGCCGTCTGACCGGCCGGGCGGGGCCGCGCCGGGCGGGGAAGGGGTGGGACTGAGGCTGGGAGAGCGGGCAGACGAGCGGAGGCCTCCCCTGACCGTCTGACCGACCGGGCGGGCCCGCGCCGGGCGGGGAAGGGGTGGGACTGAGGCTGGGAGAGCGGGCAGACGAGCGGAGGCCTCCTCTGACTGTCTGACCGGCCGGGCGGGGCGGGGCGGGGAAGGGGTGGGCCTGAGGCTGGGAGAGCGGGCAGACGGGCGGAGGCCTCCCCTGACCGTCTGACCGGCCGGGCGGGGAAGGGGTGGGACTGAGGCTGGGAGAGCGGGCAGACGGGCGGAGGCCTCCCCTGACCGTCTGACCGGCCGGGCGGGGCCGCGCCGGGCGGGGAAGGGGTGGGACTGAGGCTGGGAGAGCGGGCAGACGGGCGGAGGCCCCCCCTGACCGTCTGACCGGCCGGGCGGGGCGGGGAAGGGGTGGGACTGAGGCTGGGAGAGCGGGCAGACGGGCGGAGGCCCCCTGACCGTCTGACCGGCCGGGCGGGGCGGGGAAGGGGTGGGACTGAGGCTGGGAGAGCGGGCAGACGGGCGGAGGCCTCCCCTGACCGTCTGACCGGCCGGGCGGGGCCGCGCCGGGCGGGGAAGGGGTGGGACTGAGGCTGGGAGAGCGGGCAGACGAGCGGAGGCCTCCCCTGACCGTCTGACCGGCCGGCCGGGCGGGGCGGGGCCGGGTGCCATGTATTTATCTAATCGTGACGCGGCGCCGCGGCAGTGCTGCGTCACTGCCAGTGGATCTCAAACCCACCGAGCCGTCCTCCTGACGCTCGACGCAGCCCCTGCTGCTGACCGCGCTACCACCTCTGCCGCGGCTACTCCGGGCCGTGTCTTGCGAAGTCTTTGGCTATGCTGGCGCCTGTAACTGGAGTTTACACAGGTCGTGGGTTTGGCTGGGCTCGGATATAGTGTGTTTATATGGATTATATATTTTACGTTGAGTGAGCTCTTCATATTTCCTTTGGAAAAAGGATTGAGCGCCAAACTGGATCTTGTTGGTCGCATCGCCCTTGTTTTGACAGCTAGCTACATATTGACCCATTAGTCCAGGACGCGATCAGATGATCTACCCTGATCTCGTCCGCCGCCGGGCCGAATAATGTGGTCAATGCCTCAGGCAGACACGGTGCGTGCCTTTCATCATCGGTACCACTCGACCGCCATCCGGTCTGCTCAGTGGTCACCATATCACCGTCAGTTACACGTCCCCCCCCCCCCCAATTATGTAATCAATATCGGGTCAATATTCACCATTGTCTCCCATTTTCTATCCAATATCTGATCAATATCCGAACAATATCTGACCAATATCTGACCAATATCTGACCAATATCTGACCAATATTTGACCAATATTTGACCGCCATCTGACCGCCAGATGACTGCCTCTGACTACCATCAGGCCTCCGTCTGACCGCTTGTGCGCCTGTGTTTTGCTCGCAGTACTGCACCAGATGAACGGCACGTTCCGGCAGTGTCTGCAGTCGTGCCAGCACCTGAACCAGGGCAACGTGGTCGAAAAGTCGGGCCTCGACGTCTTCACCTGCCATCTGCAGGCCGACAAACTGATCTACGATCACGCCATCGAAATGGTACGTCCTCAGCTCACTCTTCTCACTCTTCAATGCGGGCGTCTGTGACAGTATTTTTAGATGCTTGGACGCTTCCATGAAGTTTGGGCTTGTAAATCGTCAAGATGCGGATCGGTTGGATTGTAAACATTTGGCTTTGTGTGAGGGTTTATTTCCAGCATCCGGCCGTCAATAAAGCTGGCATTGATTCTTGCTGACCTTCAGGCCAATGACGTCACACCAGAACGGAATCCGATATTGTGTTGATCTGATCTGTTCTTTGGAGAGTGTTATATTTACGTTACTGGCTGGCGGTGACTCAAAGTTAACACTTCCCCCTATACCGTCTGCTGACGTGTAGTGTCACCCCCCCCCCCCCCCCCTCTCCCCTCCCTGTTCGGTGTGCCACGCGCTGAGCTTGTGCTTCGGCAGTGGGCAATACCAGCGTGTTGCGGCCTGCGGGCCTGTGTCGCCGCCAGTCAGACGTTAAATACATGTTTAAAATGGCTTCTAACCTCGCAAACATTTTAAAAGTTAGTGTGTGTAAGGTGGAGAGCACGAACTAAGGCTTTTCTCGAAATCTTTAAACCAGAAGATAATTCTTCTTTGTCGAATGTAGTCAGCTATTGATTTTAGCGACCTCATCTCGTCTCGTCTCATCGACTTTAGCCGCTCTGACCTTGACCCCTTTGACTCGGTTCCAGTGCCAGCACGCGGCGCTCGATGAGCTGTTCGGCAACCCCAACGAGTGCTTCCACCGCTACCAGACGGCTCACATTCTGCTGCACGCGCTCTCTCAGCAGACCAAGTGCGACCACGACCGCAAGGCGCTGGAACGCTGTGAGTAGACGACACGTGCTGTCCTGCTATCGCCCCCTGTGTGTATGTCCAGTGCAAGCTGGCCTTGACGGCTGACATGGCTCCGGCGGGGGCTCGCATGTCCTCGCGGTGTCATCAAATACTTGTGTGTGGGTGGCGCTACGCGTGAGCCTTCTGCCAAGTGGTAGAGTGGCCAGCTTGGGAGGAAGATGACGTGCCAGTCATGGTGGAGATTCGAGCGCTCGGTGTCTCGGTGCCATGTCTGTCTCAGGTCTGCCATCTTACGGCTGGGCTGTCACTGACCCAGGCCCTGTCTGACTGCTCCTGTCTCTGTCCGCCGTCCGGGCGGGTATTGACCTCGGTCTGGCCGCCTCTCCACTGTCTCTGTCCGTATGTCTGCGTTTGGGCTGCTATTGACTCAGACTGACCGCCTGTCCACAGACAAGGACGCCGTGGAGAAGCGGCTGTTTATCCTGAAGGAGCACGGCATTAACATCTACACGGTGGACAGCGCGGTTAACTGAGCGCTGGTCATTCTGTCTGTCCTCCTCCGCCCCTCCCCTGCCCTCCCCAGCTCGCCGTGTGCCCTCCCCGCCCTCCCTCTCTCCCCCGTCTCCCGGGCCGCCGGCCGCGCGTCGGCGGCTCCGCCAACGATTCCTAGCCCAGTCAGCTTAGTATTGTCCGAGCCGGGCCGAACTGCAGCCCCTGCTCGGCGCAGCGACCCGTTTCATATCTTCATACAGAGAGTGGGTCGGCCGGTATGGCGATATACGTGTCTCGTGTGTGTGTATGTGTGTCTGTGTGTGTGTGTCCGCGTGTGGGTGGGAATCGCTCGTACTGTGGTGTTGCTCTAACCGCGCTTCCCGGGATCGGCGCCATCCGCCCGGCCCGGGCTGTACATGTGTGTGCGGGTGTGTGCGAGAGCGCGGGCGTCTCCATGACTGCGGGTAGGCCTTACTGCGGTGGCGATCGGTGGGTCGCGTGTCGGTCGGGGTGTGTGTGGCAGGCCGGGCCGCCGCCTGGCGACGGCCCAGTATTGGTTTGTGGCCGCGTCGTCGGGGGCCGCCCGGCGGCCGCTTTATGTAAGTGTAGTTTACGCGGCTGCCGCTGGCTGGCGCTGGCGTCGGCGGCCGAGCGCAGCGCCCGTGGCGTGGTATACTGGCTACTGAGGGTCCCGGCCGGCCGGCGAGGCGGGCAGACTGTGCCCAGCTCGCCGCCGGCCGACTGGGTCCAGTGGCGCAGGACGTGCGTACCGGCCGGTACGCAGATGGCCTATTTTAGAGTTGCAGCTCCTTACCGCGCTCATCTGGTGTCGTAGTGCGCACGTGTCGCTCGCGGCGCGGCGGTGTCTGTGGTGCGGCGCCGCCGCCGCCAGCAGCCATATACCTGTACCGATATATAGCCGGGACGGTCCGACCGGGCCCGGGGACGTACGTGCTCCTGTCCCAGCCCTACGAACGGCCGTTTGCAGGTCACTATTAGCGTTGTTTTGTGATAGTCATCATGTGTTGTTTCAGTTCATGGTTGGTTGTGTACAGCGCTTATTTCATTCTCATACACGATCGGTACCTGGATTATTCCCAGTCAACACTGTCTTAACTGAACATATTGTCTTTCGCGCATTGAAGTTTTAAACATTGCATTGCATTGCAATCAGGTATGCGTGCTGTGTTGCGTTGTCTCAATTGTAAAATACCTTCGTTGGATGCATTGACCGTAGCTGTTATTTAAAGCTGTACAAATAAATGTTGCACTATCCTCGACACCCGGTGTTTCAGTGTGGAGGGGGGGGGGGGAATTTGGCTAATGAGCACGGTTGAGGGGGTGGAAATTGAACCGCAGGATGAGCGCACCAATCCCACTACTACCGGTGTAGGAAAGGCCTGATGCGAGGACCTGCTGAATCGCAGGTCATGGCTTTTGAAAGGCAGGCCGCGGTGTGACCCGGACCCGCTCAGGATTGCAGCTCGTATGCATTGACCGTTCTAGCATGAATTTCGCATTGATGATATAGCGGTCTTCAGGGCAAACACAGCGTTTTTGTCTCATTATCTTGATGTACACCATTCGCTAAGAATTTGTCGCATTTTGAAGAAGTGAGGATAGCATGATACAAGTGGAGGCGATGCGAATTTAATGTTGTTTCATTTGTTTTACATTTTGAACTGACACTCGCTTTGCTAGCATTATCTTCGATAGTTTTACTCGTGTTGGCAATGACATTAACCCTGCGACGGTGACCAGTGGACATGACGTCATGTGTCGGCCCCCGGTGACCTGTCGCGGGCCGACCAATCGCGTGCGTTTCCGAGCGCCGGTGGGTCGCGACCGGCTCGGCCATTTCTGTCTCCGCCTGCGTTCAGTGCAGTTGACAGTCCTGGGGCTGTAAACAAAGCGTCTGTTACCAAGCGGTGAGCTATGTTTTAACCCGGCATTTACTGGGGTCTCAGCAGAACACCATTGACTGGGGGGCGTTAAACGCTCCCATGGTTTTCTTTCGAACCAATGATTGCAGCAAGACGCGCAAGGCGGCAATCGAAAGCTCTCAATGAGACGAATCTAAAGCATACTCAAAAATGTAAAAGTGAGGTCAAATGTCAGGTCACGGTCAGGACAAAGGTCAAAATCGACGTATTTTAGTTTATGGGCCATACTTTCCATCCAAAGCCTTCGATTACGACCATGATCACCCAAAGTGCTGCCAAATGTATGATGCACATCCCGCATGAGCTAAAGTGAGATTGTTGGCCAAGGTCAAGGTCAGGTCACAAAAGGTCACTATGCTCAACATATCTACGAAAGTCATGCAACACATGTTTTATGAGTTATTTTCCACGTACAATTAAATAGTGATAGTCATTTTACCACCTGACTTCATTTACGTCAAGACTGAAGTTAATGTCAAGTTCAGGTCAAGTTCAGGTCACTGAAGGTCAAAATTTCAAATTGATAAATCTAAATAAAAAAGGCATGTTTCTACTTTCTAGACCAGTTTTGTCTCAGAAATACAGTGGTGCCATTTATTGGTCTGTATCTGGTCAATAAAAAAGTTATTTTTTTATATGAGGTCATGAGTTACCCATACTTTAGATGCCATAAGTCAGTCAAAAATGGTGATATCATTCTGAAATTTGGTATGGTAGTTTCCCATATGTGGTTATCTGACATATATTCCATCTTTTTGAATATCTTTGAAACATTGGATTTTGTGGGGGGGGGGGGGGGGTCAAAAACCAATATGTTCAAAAATCCGAGATATCCATCTTGTAGCCCTTGCCATTTGCTATCTTTTGACGTTTTTTGATTGCATTTTGCTCAAAATATGGCCTTTGTACGGTCTTTGTACGGTAAATATGGTGTACGGTGGCCTTTGTACATACATTTTAGCTGATTTGGGTGTAAAACTGACGTCACTAAATTCGCTATAACTCGATTTTTTTCTCCGACGAAATTGCTTTATTTTTCACACAGAAGACGTAAACATGATTTAGAAGGAGGTATCCGAAGTTTCACGTTGATAGCGCTATTGGTTTTTGAGCTATTACGAAAATTCATCAGCGGGGCGTTAAACGCTCCCCCCTCCCCCTGAGTCAATGGCGGGTTAACCCTATTAGTCAGTCAAAAATATAGATATTGCCTTGATTTGTTTTTTTTTTTTGGGGGGGGGGGGGGCATCGTCCAGACTTGGTTCGCCAATATATCTTCCGGTTATTGAAGATGTTTGAAAAGTTTGATTTTGGGAAACTGACCTCCCAAAAAAAAACTTTTTGGGAACAATTTCCCAAAATCGAACTTTTCAAACATATTAAAAACCGGAAGACATATTGGAGAACCAAGTATGGACGATGCCCTCCCAAAACATCAAAGCAATATCTATATTTTTGACAGACTTATGTCTCCCTAAGTGGTTGCTATTTCCAAACACGCCCGCCAGCTGTATACACTTGGGAAATATGCCCCGGAGATCTCGAGATCCACCCGTCCAATTTGTAAATATCAAACAGCGTTCGATTCCCCTCAACACGATCTACATTTCTACAAACATAATAATACATATTTTATAGGGGGCAACAGGGGGGGGGGGGACTAACAAAAATAGACGTATATTTGATCTACCACAGCTGCAATGCTTATCAACCAATTTGAACGCAACTGATGGGGATCGATAGATATTGAACTGGGGATTGATATATGAAGGTGACTTTTGAAATTTAAAAATCATAGGCGCTTACAGGTCACTAACTATGGGGTGAAATAAATGCGTAATAAAACTGTCTTTTGTTGGCTTTTTGGATAAATGAAATGGTGCGTTATTGTGACATCAGGCACAACAGTTATAAAGCATATTTGTATCCATAGGCGGTGCCAGGTTAGCGAAAAGGGGGGGGGGGGGGAAATACATACAAAAATAACTTCCTGTAAACCTCCCCTTTTCTAGTCCCTGAAACCGCCTCTGCCGTGCAATACTTATTATAGTTCACTAACATCAACTAATTTGCACTTGTTTCAATCACCGTAAACATATGTAACTCCTTTATACTTCAGGCAGTTAGGAAGAAGCCGTGAAGATCGCATCTCCGTATTATCGCCAAATGTCGCCGAAAAAAAAAACACTAAAAAACTGGGCCCTGGAACCGCCTCTGTTAATTAATCGACATGTCTAGCTTGCCAGAGGCGCACCCGTAGGAGCGCATTGGTAAACAGTATGATCATACCAGAAAGGGTTATGATCTTGCTTAAACTAGAGCTTCATGGCCGAGAAGTGGGGGCTCCATGCCCCCCCCCCCCCCCCCGCCCCCTGTTCCTACGCCTATGTCGGTGAGTCTAAACCCATAATAGCTGAACAACGTCCTTTTTAACATAGTGATGCCTTGAAATCTGTCGAGAGCTGGTGCGGTCAAACGCAACATTGTTGGGGCGATGTTGGTCCCTCCCACCTGCCAAATATAGGTATACCTACGGGCTACGAACTACGCTCATGATTTGATTATAGCCACCCGCGATGAATTACTTCATATGCTTTTCTGAGCAGAAGGCGTACTCCAGGGCAACAGAGGCGCCGCAAATTCCGAAAAAGTTGGAAAGTGTTTCTTTCCGTCCCCCCCCCCTACTCAATTGCAAATTGCCCATGCAGACAGCTTAACACTTCAGTCGTGCTTGTTACGCCTGGGCAGGCCCGTCTCAGAGTATGACGCAGAACGCAGCACCCCAGGCCGCGTTTGTTCTGTAGTTGATATGAGTCTGTAGTTGATAGCTCATAGTTGATAGATAGGTACATCCCGATTAAATAAATCAACGAAGTTGATATAAGGGCACTAATTTGAAAACAGTGTAACTTATCCGCCATTTCTGTAGATGTTTGCGTTAGTTGACAGTATCTACATATCAAACCGCCCGTTAGTAGGTGTGACGTCACAGATATGTCCCCAGGCTGACGGACAGTTCCGCAGGGATGCGTGGCAGAGCCGCGCCGCTCTGTTTCGTCAGTCTGACGTCATCTCTGCTGCCATGGGGCGCCGGTCTCAGCTCTGATTCGTCAGTCTGACGTCATCTCTGCTGGCATGGGGCGCCGGCCTCAGCTGTTTCGTCAGTCTGACGTCATCTCTGCTGGCATGGAGCGCCGTTCTCAGCTCTGTTTCGTCAGTCTGACGTCATCTCTGCTGGCATGGGGCGCCGGCCTCAGCTCTGTTTCGTCAGTCTGACGTCATCTCTGCTGGCATGGGACGCCGGTCTCAGCTCTGATTCGTCAGTTTGACGTCATCTCTGCTGCATGGGGCGCCGTTCTCAGCTCTGATTCGTCAGTCTGACGTCATCTCTGCTGGCATGGGGCGCCGGTCTCAGCCCTGATTCGTCAGTCTGATGTCATCTCTGCTGGCATGGGCGCCCGGTCTCAGCTCTGTTTCGTCAGTCTGACGTCACCGCCGGCCTGGGCACCATGGTCAGGCGTACGGTGGCGCAACTCTGGAGATGATCAGCTGGTGGAGCGCACAATGATGCAATCGGCATGACCGCGAGTTTACGGCTTTTTTGGATACATATTATTTCTTTATATCATGAGGGTACAGCGTGACAGAGTAACAGGTTCAGAGTCTCTGAAACAAAAATATTTGAGGCTGGACGGACAGACCTGTTAATTCGCACCCGCCGGAGCCGACGTGCCGATCGGGTTTAATACTGCAGCTCTAGCCCCCGGGAGTGCACGTGCTGATACCGACCGGTTCCGATCTCCGCTGATCCCGCAGTCGGCCGGCCCCGGCGCCATTGCCTCACCGATACCTGACGAGATCGGGCGTGCGGGATTTCTCGGGTCCCTTCTCACCCATTCAGTCCGCCTCTTCCTCCCTCTCCTCCGTCCTCTTCCTCCCTCTCCTCCGTCCGCTCCTTCCCTCTCCCCGACGACGCGTCGTTACGTATAAGCGGCGCGCGCAGCGGCGGCAGCGGCAGTTTGGGAGCCCCAGTCGGCGCCGGCGAGTTTCGTGTGCAAGCGAAGGTCGCTGCTGGCGGTGTCTGTCGGGGCGGCGGCAGGCCGGTGCTGCGAGGGTCGTGTGTGCACCGTATAGTGGCAGGACCAGGCGGCGGCTGCAGCTGGACCAGCTGCACACAGCTCAAACTCAGGTGAGCCGCGCGCCAGACAGCTGTAGACGGATGCGGAATCCACAGACAGCCCGCTGTAGAAGCCGACCACACGCTGCGAGGAGCACACCCATACTGCAGCGACTGAGCGTGATCCCCAGTCCCAGCCCTCACCTGGACAGTCAGCTGAGCGGAACAGCACAGCTCTGAGATCCCAGCTGCGGCAATTCCAGGCGGTTCCCGGTCCTCACATGGGATCAGCTCAGCTGGGGATCGGCTGCCCCCAGTCCTCACGTGGGCGGCTCCTCACAAAGCTGGGGACCGTCAGTCCCAGTACTCACTAAGTGGAGAGTTGAAACCAGCTGAAGGCCAAACACGTTACCATGCTTTGATGGAGAACACAGCTTTCGCTATTTCTCCTTCCCTTAGGTACTTTGCAACTTGCATGAGGCGGGAATCTGTCTTGTCACGAATTGAGTTATCGCGAACAGCTGTCGCGAGATGCTGTTAAAAGAAATAGTTCACCTTCGGATTTTTTTTTAAAAGCACGATTTTATTATATTTTTTAATACAGTTTCTTTTTTTCATATTAAAAATGGTCCTACATTGCGCCAATTCAGGACAGAAGGTTGTAAATTATTGATTTTATGGTGTGCGTTATTGGTCTGCGCATGCTCCATGGCAGTGCTGGCACTTTCAGACGGTACGGTACATCATATATGCGCCGTATTCCTTCGCCAAAAAATTAAATATCTTCGGCTGGAGAGTCTTTGCAGCCAAGAAAAGTTCCAGATAAGGATTTCTCAACACGGGCTACACAACTGCTATTTCAGTTCAAAACCCATGTTGAAGGTGAACTATTTCCTTTAAAACCCAATTGTTATCGCGAAACACTAGAGGCTCTGATAACTCAGTCACGTAATCATCGACATTCAGGGACGTAGGAACATCACGAAAAGTGTGTGTGTGTGTGGGGGGGGGGGGGGGCAGTGAAAATGTGATCTCGTTTTGACTTTTGAGAGAACCCCAACCCCCCTATGGAATGTTTCTTTGCATATTTGGGCTGTTCTCGTCTTGGCGAACCTTTTGCCATCAAAAACTTCATACCAAGCAAAAATAAAGATTTTAGCCCCCAAAAATGGCCGAAAAGTGAGGGGGCCATGGCCCCCCGCCCCCTGTTCCTACGCCTATGTCGACATTTGTTTATTAGTCAGGCCAGGCCGGAGCCCACTTACGTAAATGCGGCTGTGTACGTCATACATTTGGATTTGACAGCAGGGACATTCAATGACAGAACGACCAAGCATAACACCCTACATCTCAGATTTCAATTAAACTACGTGTCGGGGGTTATCTGGGCCGTAGATTCACGCTGTGAAATTTTCAGCCCCATCCGTCGAATGGTTTCCGAATTACAACCTCGGGCAACTTGTAATGTAATGCAAAACTAATTTTCAGAGGGCAATATCTCCCATCTAAATCTTGCGAGTCATATAAACCAATATATCATCAGAATCGTCAGAAGCCTTTTTTTAAAGTTCGAAAATTTTGGAATTTAACATGTGATCTTTGTATTTATTTATGTATTTATTTATTTGACATCGGTGATGAGATGAGCCATTTCTGGGCGAAGTCACACAGATAAAACCACACGCATTGACATACTTACAAGATCACAAGATCATCCCTTCAACCATAACCATATATAGCTATAATACAAAAAAAAAATCACCTAAAAGATCCCCTATACTAAAAAAGCGATGGTTAAAGGAAATAGTTCACCTTCAACATGGGTTTTGAACTGAAATAGCAGTTTTGTAGCCCGTGTTGAGAAATCCTTATCTGGAACTTTTATTGGCTGAAAAGACTCTCCAGCCGAAGATATTTGACTTTTTGGCGAAGGAATACGGCGCATATATGATGTACCGTACCGTCTGAAAGTGCCAGCACTGCCATGGAGCATGCGCAGACCAATAACGCACACCATAAAATCAATAATTTACAACCTTCTGTCCTGAATTGGCGCGATGTAGGACCATTTTTAAACAGAAAAAAAAGAAACTGTATTAAAAAATATAATAAAATCGTGTTCTGAAAAAAATTCCGAAGGTGAACTATTTCCTTTAAAGGAAATAGTTCACCTTCAACATGGGTTTTGAACTGAAATAGCAGTTTTGTAGCCCGTATTGAGAAATCCTTATCTGGAACTTTTCTTGGCTGAAATCAAGACTCCAGCCGAAGATATTTGACTTTTTGACGAAGGAATACGGCGCATATATGATGTACCGTACCGTCTGAAAGTGCCAGCACTGCCAGGGAGCATGCGCAGACCAATAACGCACACCATACAATCAATAATTTACAACCCTCTGTCCTGAATTGGCGCGATGTAGGACCATTTTTAAAAAGAAAAAAAGAAACTGTATTAAAAAAATGTAATAAAATCGTGTTCTGAAGAAAAAAATCCGAAGGTGAACTATTTCCTTTAAAAGCTGTTGAATGACATAAATGGATTTAAAGTATAAGAATAAAATAAGAAATATGGAATATGGGATGAAATAAAAAAGATAAAAACAAAAATGAAGACAAAGATAAAAAAGAACATAAAATTAAATGGAAATAAAAAGTAACAATAGTTACACACAGCAATACCCATCACATTTCGACACCGGTGACAAATCAAAACGTACAAAGCGCGCATATATAGTCTACCTACTTACAATGAAGCGACATATGACCTTACTTTGCCACGGAATGATGAGTGTCTGAGAACAGGTCCACTGTGGAACATTTATCTACGAGCTTATTAGCCAGTCTGGGCAGTCTCACAAAATACCCTCTCTCACAGTGACACCCTGGAATATGGAATGCTGAACAGGGTTCGAGACTGTTGTCTTGTGGCGCGGCAGGGTACATTGGGTGATAATCACTAATACAAATGATGAACGGACTTTGCCGGTGAAAACGTTACGCAAAAACATGATATCGTGTTGAGTTCTACGCGCAGAGACAGACACCAGGCTAAAATGTTTCAGTAAGTCACAATACAAAAGCGACGACGATTGAGAGCGCACCTGAGCGTTGAGCCACATTAAAAACTCTATTTTTTTTAAATAAAAACTCTATTATTTTTATGTATGCTCTATTTTTTCCAATCGAATGACATGGGATGAGGCGGCGCCTCCCCAAATCACGCTACAGTACTCCAAGTTGGAGCGAACGTGCGCACAGTACGAAGCGATGACGGATCGATCATTGAGGATCCTCTGGGGTTGTCTTTTTGGAATGATCGAATGAGTACACCGATAGCTCTGTTTGCTTTTTTCACTGAACATGTGGTCCGAATGTAAGCTTTGTATCAAGTATAACTCCGAGGTCCCGAATTTGCTCAACATGCTCTAGTTTAGCCCCATCGATATGGTAAGTTGTGTCTATGGACCTTGTTTTCAACGTCATGCGAAATTATTTACATTTAGATGATATCAGGTCAGATCACGTGATTTTATAATGTGGTCATTTAAAATTCGGATTTTTTTCCCATGCCAGAATCGACTTGCCTTCGATGGTAAACAATTGAAGGTAGTTTTTTTTAATCAATTTAAATAGTGTATTTATATTTTTGGTATTCGGAAAAATCGGTCACCAGCACCATGGGTGGAGCTTTCCAGAAAAAGTCGGTGGGGCAAAATGCCATATTAGCCGGATGTTTTCCATTATTGAGGTGAAACATCAGGAAACCTTCAAATCTGACGAAAGTTGGTGGGGCATAACACAAAGTTGGTGGGGCAGTGGCCACACCATGTGAATAGGAAACTCCATCCGTGACCAGCACATTTTTGGTAACAACTTTGCACGTAATTGTGCTAGAGAGCTTAACTCAACAGTATTGTATTTGCCTCGTCGAGCTGCATTCAATGATGCATAACATAACCCCTGCAGGCCGCTCCATGACCTCAAGGTCATGTGACCTGAATCCTGATGTTGATTTTCCAAATGACCTGGCTTGATTATACAATAGATGATTTGTTTAAAGGGAGATAATCACCTTTTGATTTTGTTAGCAACAATTTCTTTGGCTATCGTTATGGTATTAAAATGATGTGATCTAAATTTAAGAATTAAATAAAATGATTCCCTAATTCAAAGTTGGAAATGTTGGCAAATTAATTATCGGTATTTTCCTTCCACTATTGGAAAGCGCGACATCTGGCGCTTTTGCATCAATCTATTCAACGTTGTTGAATGGGCACTTCAAAACAAATCGCCGACACTAAATAGGTCGCCGTCCGGGGCCAAGCTAAACTGCCGATTTCAATTCACTTTTTTCAAATGATTGTTGATTGTTCATAAAAGTTTGGCACATATTCGCAAAAGATAGAGTGCTGGAAACATATTGCATACCTGCATGATAAATAACAATGCGTAGGAAGGCTAATTTAATTAATTTGTTACCGAGTACTTGCTGAGTACCGACAGATATAAGCGTGGATCGCTTACCGGTATGAAACTGCCAATATCTTTCGGTAGGAATGTTTATATGCAAAATGTGATGAATTTACATCATATTTTGACCTCGTCTATCGATTTCAGGTGCTAACTCCATTTTTGTGGAAAAAGGTGATTATCTCCCTTTAAAAAATATTTGTATTTGCCACATTTGTTATTCCGATATTTGTTTGGTCTATTTGTCGTGGATGCCCCAGCAGTTCTTGGTGACTTGTCAAAGCCAGCTCTTGGGTGTTGTTCTGCAGTCTGCACTCGCATGTCTATAGATGGAACTGCGCTTTACAACCGAACGCCCTATTCAGGACACTGGCTATTGATTATATGCGCCATATAATCAATAGCCAGTGCCAGCGATCACCGAGCAGAAAACAATTTTCTGAAACGGCTCGGCCTCGACACATATCTTATCTATCTGATCGAGCGAGATAGACGGTAGGTATCGCTTATGCATTGATATCAAGCAACGATTTCCATTTCATGTTACCCTGAGAAACTTGAAACCTCAGCGTTCATTGCATATGACATTTCCACATCCTTAGACGGAAATGACGTCGATACTTGGCACTGTGGCTCATGTTACCGCAGTGTAATTAACACCGACTAACCGCAGTGTAATTAACACCGACTAACCGCAGTGTAATTAACACCAACTAACCGCAGTGTAATTAACACCGACTAACCGCAGTGTAATTAACACCGACTAACCGCAGTGTAATTAACACCGACTAACCGCAGTGTAATTAACACCGACTAACCGCAGTGTAATTAACACCGACTAACCGCAATTACAGTGAGATGAGTATCAGACATGCTTTACATTGCCACGGCAGGTGGATGAGTCAGCGGGCTTCCTCCGACGTGGACCACTCGTGAGTCGTGGCAGGCCACACTGCACGTCATCACGAAGCCGATCTCATGATAAGATAGGAATACGTTCGGGCCCCACCCAATATGTTTGCGATGCGACACTCATTGATTTTTCTACAGAGTACAGATGCAGGATAGACGTTACTGTGGGAGTGGGACCTTGACATACACGACTGATGGAGGCTACTGTGAGACTGTTTTGTGTGGGCTTGCGAATATATTGTGTGTGGGCTGTGTGCTTTGGTGGGCTGTGTGCTTTGGTGGGCTGTGTGCTTTGGTGGGCTGTGTGCTTTGGTGGGCTGTAAAGGTGGCCATGCCGACCGCAGATCACCTCGCCCAGGCAGGTAACAAGCATGAGCAGGACCTCGAACTCAAGTCGACACAAGCATCTCCGCCAAAGTTGTTCTACATATTCAGAATTCACGTTAGCTATATGAATCGGTCGCCATAGTGTATGACAATAATGAACAATCCTAGTGTAGGCAAGCGCTGGCGTCGGACTTTCGGTCTCAGGGCCAGGGACTCCGCCACATCTTTGAAATTGGGAAACGATATCCAGAGCGCTGTTCGGACGCACGCGAGCGGCAGCTAGTAGCGCTAGTAGAGCTTACGTTCTCCATGGCAACCAGGCGTCAGCCAATGAAAAGCCAGAAAGGGAATACTTCACGATAGACACCGTGGAACCTGCGGAGAGGCTATATCCGCTAGTGGAAAATCGCAGAAGCAGCAAAAGCGCTAGCGGATGTGTTTCAATAACGGCACATGAGACAAATCAAACTGAAATGAAAACAAACGCAGATGTGATATATATATATATATATATATATATATATATATATATATATATATATATATATATATATATGTATATATATATATATATATATATATATATATATATATATATATATATATATATATATATATATATATCTATATATATATATATATATATATATATATATATATATATATATATATATCTATATATATATATATATATATATATATATATATATATATATATATATATATATATATATATATATATATATCTATCTATCTATCTATCTATCTATCTATCTATCTATCTATCTATCTATCTATCTATCTATCTATCTATCTATCTATCTATCTATCTATCTATCTATCTATCTATCTATCTATCTATCTATCTATCTATCTATCTATCTATCTATCTATCTATCTATCTATCTATCTATCTATCTATCTATCTATCTATCTATCTATCTATCTATCTATCTATCTATCTATCTATCTATCTATCTATCTATCTATCTATCTATCTATCTATCTATCTATCTATCTATCTATCTATCTATCTATCTATCTATCTATCTATCTATCTATCTATCTATCTATCTATCTATCTATCTATCTATCTATCTATCTATCTATCTATCTATCTATCTATCTATCTATCTATCTATCTATCTATCTATCTATCTATCTATCTATCTATCTATCTATCTATCTATCTATCTATCTATCTATCTATCTATCTATCTATATATATATATATATATATATATATATATATATATATATATATATATATATATATATATATATATATATATATATATATATATATATATATATATATATATATATATATATATATATATATATATATATATATATATATATATATATATATATATATATATATATATATATATATATATCTATATATATATCTATATATATATATCTATATATATATATCTATATATATATATATATATATATATATATGTATATATATGTATATTCTGAACCCTACTTTAGGCGAGCTAAGTAGCTGTTGGATAGCTCTGTTGTTTTGTGTATTTTTTTAGCAACCACATTATATTTAGATATAAGGATTAGATATTTAGTTTTGTGGATCGTTTAAGTATTATTTTTAAGCATTCATAGTTAGCTGTTACCTCTTACTTGCTTTTTAAAGGACTTTTCATTCTAGCTTGTGTGCGCCAAAATTGTCTTAGTCTTATTTTTGTGTTATTAGTTGCAGGGTTGGATAAGTAGATATTTTAGAAAATTAGGGATAATTAAGGTGTATTTAGTATTCAGTTTATTTAAGGATTGGATATTTAGTCTAGTATTAGGTGCACTCATAGCTGATTTGTGTTACTAGCTTTACCTAGATCTAGTTAAGGTTTAGAAGAAGAAAAAACAAACAAAAAAAAGAAGAAAAAAAGTTAAGTTAAGTTAGTAAAGTATTGAAAAGTGCATAGTACCTAAGTTATATACCTAAGTTACTAGTGTATTCAAATGAGCATGACTAGGATGCAGGCGAAGGTAGCAGAGCTAGAGGCCCTCCAGGCTAGAGTAGCGGAGCTTGAGGCGCAGTTAAGTAAGTGTAGGTGTAGAGATGAGCCGCAAGAGGGTGTAGCTCCTGACCAAGGAACGTATGCGCAGATTGTGGTTAGGGGGTCAGAAAAGGAGCCTACAGGATCAGGGACCAGTGGTAGTTCTGATAGGGGCATAAGGGAGGAGGATAAGGCAAAGGTGGATAGTGCGGCTGGGGTTTGGAAGTGTGTTGGAGGGTCACGTTTCTGGAGACCCAACATTGTGGAAAGTAATGCTAGGGCCACAGACAGTAAGGATGAGGAGGGGTGCTGGGTAATGGAGGGTGGTAGCAGAATCTGGAGGAGGAAGAGGGAAGGGGATCAGGAGGGATGGACAAAAGTTCAGGGTAGAGTCAGGCAGTACAGCCCCAGGGAACATCAGCAGGTTACACTAGCAAATAGGTTCAGTGCGTTAGAGTCAGCAGCTGAAAGTGACAAGGTACAGATTCAGCATTTAGTGGTTGGGGACTCAAGGGTAAGGCCCTTAAGGCGAACATTCTGTGGGAAGAGGGACAAATGTATAGTTAATCCGGGGGCAAAAGTAGTTGATATGGGCCCTGTCATTGAGGCAGAACTGGGTAGGAGTAGCCCGGAGACAGTTATAATACAGGTGGGGGTGAACAACATAGGACCTAGGCGGAGTGTGAGAATAGTAGCGGAGTACCGGAGCCTGCTGCAGAGGTTGAAGGAGTCCAGGAAACCAGTCATTGTGACTGGCATCCTCCCTCGCTGTGGAGCCAGTGAGGAGTGGTACTCGAGAGCTCTGTCTGTGAACAGCTCAGTTCAGAACTTATGTTCAGCTATGGGGCTTAGTTATGTAGACTTATGGGATCAGTTCTATGAGTGGCATAGGTACTATATGAAGGATGGGCTTCACTTATCGGATGAGGGGGCAAGGGCTTTGGGAGATGCCTACAGAAGTGTCATTCAGGGAAACTAGGTAGGAGGGGGGGTTCAGGGACGCTAGTACTAGGGCATCAAGAAGTAAGCATTGGTAGAAGTTCATGTCAGAATAGGACAGTAGATCATAATTCCCTCAGAATTAGTAGAGTCAGCTCAAAGTATAAGATCACATGTGTGTTGCTGAATGCCCAAAGTATTAGGTCTAAATTTGATGAGTTTGAGTGTTATGTTGCCCTTGAAAAGCCTGATATCATTTGTGTAACCGAGACATGGGTTAGTGAGGGGTATAATAGGGATAGGCTACAGGATTTCGAGTTACAAGGGTATAACATGTTCTCATACTGCAGAGAATCACGGCAGGGAGGCGGAGTGTTTGTATATGTAAATAGCTTGTACTGCACTACTAGAGTTGATGATTCTAGTAAAGTAAAAGAAGTAGAATCAATCTGGCTTGACATTAAAATTGGTACAGGAAACAGAGGAAGGTTGAGGATAGGTGCATTTTACAGACCAGGGAATCTTCCAAGGAACTCCCAAGCTGAAACAGACCAAGATATTTGTGAGGAAATACGTAGGAACTTTCGGGCTCAGTGTCTTATTATGGGAGATTTTAACTTAAGAGGATACGAAAGTATAGCAGAGGAAACAAATGAGTGTAGGTTGTATAGGCAAATCTTTGAAGAGGAGCTTTTCATGCATCAGTTTGTAACAGAGCCAACCAGACATTGCTCCATTCTAGACCTTGTATTCTCAGACAACAGTGATCTAGTTAGTGACATAAGTATTTGTGCAGGTCTAGGAACCAGTGATCACAATATGGTTAAATTCAATATCTCATCAGAAATGAGGCCCAAAGATAACCTTATTATGGTTCCAAACTTCAGCCGGGCTGATTTTGATGGTATTAGAAATGACCTCGCACAGATAAAATGGAACGTTGAGTTGGCAGGTTTAGATGCATGTGAGGCCTGGAATGTTTTCAAAGCTAGATTAAGCCAAATTCAAAATCGGCATATACCCCTCAGGCACAAACGTAACAGAACCAAGGGCAATCCAGTTTGGCTTACCCCAGAAGTAAGGAGTGCTATACAAGCTAAAAGAAGTGCATTTGGCATTTTGAAGGGATCTTCACTAGATATAAATCAGAAGGCCTACCAGAATGCAAGAAATTCAGTTAAGAAAAAGGTCAGAGCAGCTAAAAGGGCAAAGGAACTTGATTTAGCTAGACATTGTAATGCAGATAGTAAGAAGTTCTTCAGTTTTTATAAGTTAAGTACAGTTTCCAAAAATATAGGTCCATTTAAGGTAGATGATGTGTTAGTTAGCAAGGACAGTGAAATGGTTGAAGTGCTTAATGATCAGTTTCAATCTGTCTTTACTATCGAGGACCAGAGTAGTATTGCAGCACTTCAGCCTGAGCTAGAGACAGAGGAGACTATAGGAGAGCTAGGTGGCATAAGTAGTGAACTTGTTCTAGAATATCTAAAGAAAGTAAGGCCTAACAAGGCAGAAGGACCTGATGAAATCCATGCTAGACTTTTAAGAGAATCTGAAAGGGAGTTGTCGGTTCCATTAGCCATAATATTTTCTAAATCACTTGCAGATAGTAAAATTCCACTTGATTGGAAAAGAGCAAATGTTGTTCCTATTCATAAAAAGGGAGATAGAAGTAAAGAGGAAAACTATAGACCAGTTAGTCTGACCTCATTAGTCTGCAAGGTGCTTGAATCAATCATCAAAGATAAGATTGTTGAATTCTTGGAGCAAAATGAACTCATCAAAGATACACAGCATGGCTTTAGGAAGGGCCGTTCTTGTTTAACTAATCTTCTGGAGTTTTTGGATGTTGCAACAGATAGCGTTGATCAGGGTAAACAGCTAGATGTAGCTTTTCTTGATTTCAGTAAAGCATTTGACAAAGTCCCCCATACAAGACTGGGGTTGCAACTTAAAATTCATGGATCAGGGGCAAGATTCTGGATTGGATAGAAACGTGGCTTTCAGGACGCCAGCAAAGGGTTATATTGAATGGGTGCCAATCACAATGGAAGGAGGTTCTCAGTGGGGTTCCACAGGGCTCAGTCCTGGGCCCATTGCTTTTTATAATATTTGTGAATGCAATTGAGAACAGTATAGACAGCAAAGTCTTGAAATTTGCAGACGATCTAAAAGTTGTCAGGATTATTAGAGGAAAACATGATCAGGATGTTTTTCAATCAGATCTGGACAAGCTAGTTGAGTGGTCTGAAGCATGGCAGATGAAATTCAATTTGAGTAAATGTAAGATTATGCACGCTGGACGGGTTAGCAGTAAACATAGGTATGAAATGAGTGGGCAGAAAATGGAGCAGATTGAAAAGGAAAGAGATTTAGGTGTCGTGGTAAACAATAGACTATCAGCGTCAGACCAGGTTGTAGAAGCTAGGAAAAAGGCACTTAGAATGCTAGGGGCCATTAACAGAAATGTTTCCTACAAGAGTGAAAAGGTAATAACAAAACTGTATTGTGCATACGTTAGACCACATTTGGAGTATTGTGTACAAGCCTGGTCTCCAACATATGAGAAAGATTGCTGGTTGTTAGAAAGAGTTCAAAAAAGGGCAACAAAAATGATTAATTGTCTTGGTAGTTTACCTTATGAAGATAGATTAAGGAAATTGGGTATGTTTTCACTTAGATATAGAAGGCTAAGAGGAGATCTAATTGAAGTCTTCAAATTTGTAAATAGTCAGCATTCTGGATATTTAAAGGGTATGTTTGAGTTCAATAGGGAAAATCGAGTAGAGGTCATCAGCATAAACTCATTATGAAACAAAGTAGGACTAGGCTACGACAGTCATTTTTCAGTAGAAGGGTTGTAGGACATTGGAATATGCTACCAGGGGATGTCGCTGATGCAGTGACACTTGCTTCCTTCAAAATTAGATTAGATAAATACTTTACAGAGAAGGGATTAGTTCATAAATACTCGTGGGATTAGCCTTCTTTTATGCAGGTAGAGTAAGGTGATTTGAAGGGGCGAGACTGGTGGGGGGGGGGGGGGGGGATGGGGGGGTGGGGGGGGGTGCAACCTCGGATGGGCCCAAGAGGCTCTTTGTTGCACTTTTCTTTTATGTCTTTATGTCTTTATATATATATATATATATATATATATATATATATATATATATATATATATCTATATATATATATATATATATATATATATATATATATATATATATATATATATATATCTATATATATCTATATATATATATATATATATATATATATATATATATATATATATATATAATATATATATATATATATATTATATATATTTATATATATATATATATATATATTATATATATATATATATATATATATATATATATATATATATATATATATATATATATATATATATATATATATATATATATATATATATTATATATATATATATATATATATATATATATATATATATATATATATATATATATATATATATATATATATATATATATATATATATATATATATATATATATATATATATATATATATATATATATATATATATATATATATATATATATATATATATATATATATATATATATATATATATATATATATATGTATATATATACATATATATATACGTATATATATATATATATATATATATATATATATATTATATATATATATATATATATATATATATATATATATATATATATATATATATATATATATATATATATATATATATATATATATATATATATATATATATATATATATATATATATATATATATATATATATATATATATATATATATATATAATATATATATATATATATATATATATATATATATATATATATATATATATATATATAATATATATATATATATATATATATATATATATATATATATATATATATATATATATATATATATATATATATATATATATATATATATATATATATATATATATATATATATATATTATATATATATATATATATATATATATATATATATATTATATATATATATATATATATATATATATATATATATATATATATATATATATATATATATATATATATATATATATATATATATATATATATATATAT
>JAXIVJ010010093.1:0-42500 GCA_036785665.1 Chirona hameri
CCTTTCCCGTATACCGTTTCCGTATGCCGTTCCCGTTCTCGTATCTCGTTCCCGTATGCCGTTCCGTATGCTATTCTGGTATGCCGTTCCTGTATCCTGTTTCCGTAACCCAGTCCCATATCCCGTTCCCGCATTACGTTAACGTGTATGCATCCCTCTCTTGTAATCCGTTCACTGGTATAGGCCTATTGCGCCAAAATTACCGAACTGGATAAATAAAATAAAATAAAACAGCTCTCTTCCCGCAACTTGCGAAAAAATAACTATCACCATAAATCATCCAGAAATTCTACCCACCGAAGCTCCATTCTACCCAGCGACTTCGCATGATCCCGAGCGTGCATTTATCTGACTTTCCCTATGCTAATTTTATATTTGGTCAGGGTATGCTGTTCCGCATTGCATTGATATGCTACCGTACAGTCTTTAAGTCAGAAGCACTCCCGGCAAATCTTTAGCACAGTCATAAAGGCGCCACCGTCTAGCCAATGTAGAACCAATGTCTGATTATCACAGCTTGTGCCTAGGGGTCAAAATGCTACGGTGGCAGCTATGACTATTTGCTATGCTTTAGATTCGTATCCCATTGCCGTACCCTCTATCCTGTTCCGTATTCCGTTCCCGTACCTGATTTCCATATCCCGTTCCCGTAACCTGTTCCCACACCCCGTTCCCGTATACCGTTCCCTTATGCCGTTCCCGTACGGCATTCATGTATGCCGTTCCCATATGATGTTCCTGTAAGCTGTTCCCGTATGCCGTTCCCGTATAGCGTTCCCGTACCCCGTTCCCGTATGCCGTTACTATATCTTGTTCCCTATTCATTTCCCATATCCCGTTGTCATATCCCGTTACCGCATCACGTTAACATTTATGCATCCCTGTCTTTTAATCCATGCACTGGGTACAGGCCTATTGCGCCCAAATTACCCAGCTGGATTAACAAAAACCAGCTCTCTTGCACCAACTCGCGATTAAAATGCTACCCAGGGGCGTAGCTTCTTCAGCCAAGTTGGGCGGGCGGGGGGGGGGGGCTGAGCTGGAAAAATTGCTTAAAATAACATCAAAATCAAAAAAATGCAGATTTCTCCTTGGATTTGACCCACTTCTTCGTCAAAGTGGGGGGGGGGGGGGGGCTGAAACCCCAGTTTTTTTTGGGGGGGAGGGTGGCTGAATCTCCCAACTGACTAAGATCCTACACCCCTGTAACTACCCCAATAATTAATCCAGAAATTCTACCTAGCGCAGCCCCATTCTACCCAGCGACTTTCGCATCCTCCCGGTTGTGCATGTTTCTGACTTTTCATATGCTAAATATAAGTTTGGTCGGGGTATGCTGTTCCGCATTGCATTTAGATGCTGCGGTACAGTCGTCTTGTCAGAAACACTGGCTACAAACCACTAGCATTGTTCGTGAGGCGGCTCCGTCTAGCCAAGGTAGAATAGATGTCTCATTATCACAGCTTGGGTCAAGGAGCCAAAATGCATAGGCCGGGAATCGAACCCGGGCCGCCCGCGTGGCAGGCGAGCATTCTACCACTGAACCACCGATGCTGCATTTCCCCTATTATATGCTGTCTCCGCGTCGCAAGGGGCCGGTGTACTGTAGTCACGAGCTCTGAATGACGTGCAAAACGTCATATCATCATACGTCATTCAGAGCTCGTGACTACAGTACACGGTCCCTTGCAACGCAGAGCGAGCATACAATAGGGAAAATACAGCATCGGTGGTTCAGTGGTAGAATGCTCGCCTGCCACGCGGGCGGCCGGGTTCGATTCCCGGCCGATGCATTTTGGCTCCTTGACCCAAGCTGTGATAATGAGACATTTGATGACTGGCGAGAAATAAACCGACTTGTTCACTCCGGGCTACACAAACGACATAGGTGAACTACAGCCGGCTATTTTCCTCCATTGATTCACTTTATGGTTGATAAGAGACGGCGGAAGATCCCCCGTCCCCAGTGGCAATACAATTACTTCCCTGTTCTAAAGACGCACGCGAAGAATATCTATATCATTATAAAATTAATGGGAAATAACATTTCCCCATATTGTACAAATTACAATTGAAGTCCATTGCTCTTGTATAATTTTTCCAATAAATGGCCGTGCAGGTCACAAACTACAAACGTCAGTAAAGTATTTAGGTTATATTGAGGCGAATGTGTCGTCCCGTTCTTACTTTGTAAAGTGAGTGTCTCGTGGAACTTTTGATAGAACTGCACTTAGTTTGAAACAATTCCTTCTTCACCTCATCATTCATTCCAGCAAGGTCGTGGAACGACTTGTCACACCGCCAAACAATTCCCGCAGTTTTCACTCATGCAATTGCTCACCTTAAAACTACGTTGCGCCCCCGGGTGAACTCGAACCACCAACCTTTCGGTTAACAGCCGAACGCGCTAACCAATTGCGCCACGGAGGCTAGAGTATTTCAGCTCTATGCCATTTTGCTTAGGACAAATGCTTTATCGCTGGTATCACTCAGCCTGATGAGAATATCTTATGAAGCACATGACTCAAGCATATGGATGGTATTGCCAGTTCTGTGCACAGAGCGTGAGGAATGTATACCGGTTTATATTTTCTTTGTGTCACTGGTACGCCTGAGTTGCGCCTGACGTTAACTATGGTAAACATCTTTTTCACCTTTGCTGTTCCCGTATGCCGTTCCCGTATGTCGTTCCCGTATGCCGTTCCCGTATGCCGTTCCCGTATGCCGTTCCCGTATGCCGTTCCAGTATGCCGTTCCCGTATGCCGTTCCAGTACGGCATTCCTGTATGCCGTTCCCGTATGTTGTTCCCGTATGTTGTTCCCGTATGTTGTTCCCGTATGCCGTTCCCGTATATCGTTTCGTACCCCGTTCATGTATGCCGTTACTATATCTTGTTCCCTATTCATTTCCCATATTCCGTTGTCATATCCCGGTCCCGCATCACGTTAACATTTATGCATCCGGCTTGTAATCCATGCACTAGTCACTGGCCTATTGCGCCCAAATTACCCAGCTGGATTAACAAAAATAGCTCTATTGCACCAACTCGCGATTAAATAGCTACCCAGGGGCTATTTATTCGCCAAGTTGGGCGGGGGGGGGGGCTGAGCTGGAAAAATTGCTTAAAGTACCATAAAAGTCCACAAAATGCAGATTTCTTCCTGGATCTGATCCACTTCTTCGTTAAAGTAGGGGGGTCTGAAACCCCAGTTCTTTTGTTTTGGGGGGGGGGGGGGCTGAATCCCCCAACTGCATAAGATCATACTACTAACCCAATAATTACTACCCCAATAATTAATACAGAAATTGTACCTAGCGCAGACCCATTCTACCCAGGGGCTTTCGCATCCTCCAGTGCGTGCATGTATCTGACTTTCCATATGCTAAATATAATTTTGGTCGGGGTATGCTGTTCCGCATTGCATTTATATGCTGCGGTACAGTCGTCCTGTCAGAAACACTGGCGACAAACCACTAGCACAGTCCGTGAGGCGGCTCCGTCTAGCCAATGTAGAACAAATGTCTCATTATCACAGCTTGGGTCAAAGAGCCAAAATGCATCGGCCGGGAATCGAACCCGGGCCGCCCGCGTGGCAGGCGAGCATTCTACCACTGAACCACCGATGCTGTATTTTCCCTATTATACGCTGGCTCCGCGTCGCAAGAGGCCGTGTACTGTAGTCACGAGCTCTGAATGACGTATGATGATGACTGGCGAGAAATAAACCGACTTGTTCAATCCCGGCAGCACAACCAACATAGGTGAACTACAACCGGCTATTTTCCTCAATTGTTTCACTTTAGACGGCGGAAGATCCCCAGTCCCCAGTGGCAATACAATTACTTCACTGTTCTAAAGACGCACTCGAGCATTGCCCATGTCATTATAAAATTAATGGGAAATAACATTTCCTCATATTGTACACATTACAAAAGAAGTCCATTGCTCTTGCATAATTGTTCCAGTAAATGACCGTGCAGGTCACAAACTACAAACGCCATTGAAGTATTTAGGTTATATTGAGGCGAATGTGTCCCCTTCTTACCTTGTAAAGCGAGTGGCTCGTGGAACTTTTGATTGAACCGAACTTAGTTTGAACCAATTCTTGTTTCGCCTCACCATTAATTCCAGCAAGGTCGTGGAACGACTTGTCACACCGACAAACAATTCCCGCAGTCTTCACTCATGCACTTGCTCACCTCAAAACTACGCTGCTACCCTGGGTGGACTCGAACCACCAACCTTTCGGTTGACGGCCGAAAGCGCTAACCAATTGCGCCACGGACGCTACAGTATTTCAGCTTTATGCCATTTTCCTTAGGACAAATGCCTTATCGCTGGTATCATTCAGCCTTAGGAGAATGTCTTATGAAGCACTTAACTCTCAAGCATATGGCTGGCATTCTCAGTTCTGTGCACAGAGCGTGAGGAATGTATACCGGTTTATATTTCCTTATTGTCACTGGTACGCCTGAGTTGCGCCTGACGTTAACTATGGTAAACATCTTTTCATTTACCCACAAATTTTAAACATTGCTGCCTCATTCGCTTTCCCAGGCAACAGCTACGGTGGCAGCTTGGCTATTTGCTATGCTTTAGTCCCGTATCCCGTTGCCGTACCCTGTATCCCGTTCCCGTATCCCGTTCCCTTGTCCCGTTCTCGTACATAATTGCCATATCCCGTTCCCGTAACCCTTTCCTGTACTTCTTTCCCGTATGCTGTTCCCTTATGCCGTTCCCGTATACCTTTCCCGTATGCCGTTTCCGTATGCCGTTCCCGTTCCCGTATCTCGTTCCCGTATGCCGTTCCCGTATGCTATTCCTGTATGCCGTTCCCGTATCCCGTTTCCGTAACCTAGTCCCATATCCCGTTCCCGCATTACGTTAACGTGTATGCATCCCTCTCTTGTAATCCGTGCACTGGTCATAGGCCTATTGCGCCAAAATTACCCAACTGGATAAATACAATAAAATAAAACGGCTCTCTTGCCGCAACTTGCGAAAAAATAACTATCACCATAAATCATCCAGAAATTCTACCCACCGAAGCTCCATTCTACCCAGCGACTTCGCATGATCCCGAGCGTGCATTTATCTGACTTTCCCTATGCTAAATTTAAATTTGGTCAGGGTATGCTGTTCCGCATTGCATTGATATGCTACCGTACAGTCTTTAAGTCAGAAGCACTCCCGGCAAATCATTAGCACAGTCATAAAGGCGCCACCGTCTAGCCAATGTAGAACCAATGTCTGATTATCACAGCTTGTGCCTAGGAGTCAAAATGCTACGGTGGCAGCTATGACTATTTGCTATGCTTTAGATTCGTATCCCATTGCCGTACCCTCTATCCTGTTCCGTATTCCGTTCCCGTACCTGATTTTAATATCCCGTTCCCGTAACCTGTTCCCACACCCCGTTCCCGTATACCGTTCCCTTATGCCGTTCCCGTACGGCATTCATGTATGCCGTTCCCATATGATGTTCCTGTAAGCTGTTCCCGTATGCCATTCCCGTATAGCGTTCCCGTACCCCGTTCCCGTATGCCGTTACTATATCTTGTTCGCTATTCATTTCCCATATCCCGTTGTCATATCCCGTTCCCGCATCACGTTAACATTTATACATCCCTGTCCTGTAATCCATGCACTGGCTACAGGCCTATTGCGCCCAAATTACCCAGCTGGATTAACAAAAACAGCTCTCTTGCACCAACTCGCGATTAAATAGCTACCCAGGGACGTAACTTCTTCAGCCAAGTTGGGCGGGCGGGGGGGGGGGGGGGGGGGGGGGGGCTGAGCTGGAAAAATTGCTTAAAGTACCATAAAAATCCACAAAATGCAGATTTCTCCCTGGATTTGACCCACTTCTTCGTCAATAGAAGTGGGTCAAATCCAGGGTCAAAAAAAGTGGGTCAAACAAAAAACAAAAACAAAAAAACTAGGCTGAAACCCCAGTTTTTTTTGGGGGGTGGCTGAATCTCCCAACTGACTAAGATCCTACACTCCTGTAACTACCCCAATAATTAATCCAGAAATTCTACCTAGCGCAGCCCCATTCTACCCAGCGACTTTCGCATCCTCCCGGTTGTGCATGTTTCTGACTTTTCATATGCTAAATATAAGTTTGGTCGGGGTATGCTGTTCCGCATTGCATTTAGATGCTGCGGTACAGTCGTCTTGTCAGAAACATTGGCTACAAACCAATAGCATAGTTCGTGAGGCGGCTCCGTCTAGCCAATGTAGAACAGATGTCTCATTATCACAGCTTGGGTCAAGGAGTCAAAATGCATCGGCCGGGAATCGAACCCGGGCCGCCCGCGTGGCAGGCGAGCATTCTACCACTGAACCACCGATGCTGCATTTCCCCTATTATATGCTGTCTCCGCGTCGCAAGGGGCCGGTGTACTGTAGTCACGAGCTCTGAATGACGTGTCAAACGTCATATCATTATACGTCATTCAGAGCTCGTGACTACAGTACACGGTCCCTTGCAACGCAGAGCGAGCATATAATAGGGAAATTACAGCATCGGTGGTTCAGTGGTAGAATGCTCGCCTGCCACGCGGGCGGCCCGGGGTCGATTCCCGGCCGATGCATTTTGGCTCCTTGACCCAAGCTGTGATAATGAGACATTTGATGACTGGCGAGAAATAAACCGACTTGTTCGCTCCGGGCTACACAAACAACATAGGTGAACTACAGCCGGCTATTTTCCTCCATTGATTCACTTTACGGTTGATAAGAGACGGCGGAAGATCCCCAGTCCCCAGTGGCAATACAATTACTTCCCTGTTCTAAAGACGCACGCGAAGAATATCTATATCATTATAAAATTAATGGGAAATAGCATTTCTCCATATTGTACAAATTCCAATTGAAGTCCATTGCTCTTGTATAATTTTTCCAATAAATGACCATGCAGGTCACAAACTACAAACGTCAGTAAAGTATTTAGGTTATATTGAGGCGAATGTGTCGTCCCGTTCTTACTTTGTAAAGTGAGTGTCTCGTGGAACTTTTGATAGAACTGCACTTAGTTTGAAACAAATCCTTCTTCGCCTCATCATTCATTCCAGCAAGGTCGTGGAACGACTTGTCACACCGCCAAACAATTCCCGCAGTTTTCACTCATGCAATTGCTCACCTTAAAACTACGTTGCGCCCCCGGGTGGACTCGAACCACCAACCTTTCGGTTAACAGCCGAACGCGCTAACCAATTGCGCCACGGAGGCTACAGTATTTCAGCTCTATGACATTTTGCTTAGGACAAATGCTTTATCGCTGGTATCACTCAGCCTGATGAGAATATCTTATGAAGCACATGACTCAAGCATATGGATGGTATTGCCAGTTCTGTGCACAGAGCGTGAGGAATGTATACCGGTTTATATTTTCTTTGTGTCACTGGTACGCCTGAGTTGCGCCTGACGTTAACTATGGTAAACATCTTTTTCAACTTTGCCGTTCCCGTATGCCGTTCCCGTATGTCGTTCCCATATGCCGTTCCCGTATGCCGTTCCCGTATGCCGTTCCCGTATGCCGTTCCAGTATGCCGTTCCCGTATGCCGTTCCAGTACGGCATTCCTGTATGCCGTTCCCGTATGTTGTTCCCGTATGTTGTTCCCGTATGTTGTTCCCGTATGTTGTTCCCGTATGCCGTTCCCGTATATCGTTTCGTACCCCGTTCATGCATGCCGTTACTATATCTTGTTCCCTATTCATTTCCCATATTCCGTTGTCATATCCCGTTCCCGCATCACGTTAACATTTATGCATCCGGCTTGTAATCCATGCACTAGTCACTGGCCTATTGCGCCCAAATTACCCAGCTGGATTAACAAAAATAGCTCTATTGCACCAACACGCGATTAAATAGCTACCCAGGGGCGTAGCTTCTTCAGCCAAGTTGGGCGGGGGGGGGGGGGGGGGGGGGGGGGCTGAGCTGGACAAATTGCTTAAAGTACCATAAAAGTCCACAAAATGCAGATTTCTCCCTGGATCTGACCCACTTCTTCGTTAAAGTAGGGGGGGGGCTGAAACCCCAGTTCTTTTGTTGGGGGGGGGGGGGGCTGAATCCCCCAACTGCATAAGATCATACTACTAACCCAATAATTACTACCCCAATAATTAATACAGAAATTGTACCTAGCGCAGACCCATTCTACCCAGGGGCTTTCGAATCCTCCAGTGCGTGCATGTATCTGACTTTCCATATGCTAAATATAATTTTGGTCGGGGTATGCTGTTCCGCATTGCATTTATATGCTGCGGTACAGTCGTCCTGTCAGAAACACTGGCGACAAACCACTAGCACAGTCCGTGAGGCGGCTCCGTCTAGCCAATGTAGAACAAATGTCTCATTATCACAGCTTGGGTCAAAGAGCCAAAATGCATCGGCCGGGAATCGAACCCGGGCCGCCCGCGTGGCAGGCGAGCATTCTACCACTGAACCACCGATGCTGTATTTTCCCTATTATACGCTGGCTCCGCGTCGCAAGAGGCCGTGTACTGTAGTCACGAGCTCTGAATGACGTATGATGATGACTGGCGAGAAATAAACCGACTTGTTCAATCCGGGCAGCACAACCAACATAGGTGAACTACAACCGGCTATTTTCCTCAATTGTTTCACTTTAGACGGCGAAAGATCCCCAGTCCCCAGTGGCAATACAATTACTTCACTGTTCTAAAGACGCACTCGAGCATTGCCCATGTCATTATAAAATTAATGGGAAATAACATTTCCTCATATTGTACACATTACAAAAGAAGTCCATTGTTCTTGCATAATTGTTCCAGTAAACGACCGTGCAGGTCACATACTACAAACGCCATTGAAGTATTTAGGTTTTATTGAGGCGAATGTGTCATGCACGCACGGGAGGATCCGAAAGTCGCGGGGTAGAATGGGGCTGCCCCTAGGTAGAATTTCTGGATTAATTATTGGGGTAGTTACAGGGGTGTAGGATCTTATTCAGTTGGGGGTTCAGCCCCCCCCCCCTAACTTTGGCTTCAGCCACCCCCAACTTTGGCGAAGAAGTGGGTAAGATCCAGGGAGAAATCTGAATTTTGTGGATTTTTATGGTAATTTAAGCGATTTTTTTCCAGCTCAGCCTCCCCCGCCCAACTTGGCTGCGGAAGCTACGCCCCTGGGTAGCTATTTATTCGTGAGTTGGTGCAAGAGAGCTGTTTTTTGTTAATCCAGCTGGGAAATTTTGGCGCAATATTCCTGTGACCAGAGAATGGATTACAAGACAGGGATGCATAAATGTTAACGTGATGCCGGAACGGGATATGGGAAATGAATAGGAAATAAGATATAGTAACGACATACGGGAACGGGGTACGAGAACGATATACGGGAACGGCATACAGGAACAGCATACGAGAACGGCATACGGGAACGGCATAGGTGAATGACATACGGGAACAGCATACGGGAGCGGCATACGGGAACGGCATACGGGAACGGCATAGGGGAACGGCATACGGGAACGGCATAGGTGAATGACATACGGGAATGGCATACGGGAGCGGCATACGGGAACGGCATACGGGAACGGCATACAGGAACGGCATAAGGGAACGGCATACGGGAACGGCATACGGGAACGGCATACGGGAACGGCATACGGGAACGGCATACGGGAACGGCATACGGGAACGGCATACGGGAACGGTATACGGGAACGGGGTATGGGAACAGGTTACGGGAACGGGATATGGAAATGAGGTACGGGAACGGGATACGGAACAGGATACAGGGTACGGCAACATGATACGAAACTAAAGCATAGCAAATAGTCATAGCTGCCACCATAGCATTTTGGCTCCTAGGCACAAGCTGTGATAATCAGACATGGGTTCTACATTGGCTAGACGGCGGCGCCTTTATGACTGTGCTAATGGTTTGCCGGGAGTGCTTGTGACAGAAAGACTTTACAGTAGCATATCAATGCAATGCGGAACAGCATACCCTGGTCAAATGTATATTTAGCATAGGGAAAGTCAGATAAATGCACGCACGGGAACATGCGAAGTCGCTGGGTAGAATGGGGCTTCGGTGAGTAGAATTTCTGGATGATTTATGGTGATATTTATTTTTTCGCGAGTTGGGGCATGAGAGCTGTTCTATTTTTGTTTTTGTTTATGCAGTTCGGTAATTTTGGCGCAATAGGCCTCTGACCAGTGAACGGATTACAAGAGAGGGATGCATACATGTTAACGTGATGCGGAAATGGTATATGGGACTATGTTACGGGAACGGGATACGGGAACGGTATATCAGAATAGCATACGGGAACGGCATACGGGAACGGCATACGGGAACAGCATACGGGAACGACATACGGGAACGGCATACGGGAACGGCAAAGGTGAAGAAGATGTTTACCATAGTTAACGTCAGGCGCAACTCTGGCGTACCAGTGACACAAAGAAAATATAAACCGGTATACATTCCTCACGCTCTGTGCACAAAACTGGGAATACCATCCATATGCTTGTGTCATGTGCTTCATAAGATATTCTCATCAGGCTGAGTGATACCAGCGATAAAGCATTTGTCCTAAGCAAAATGTCATAGAGCTGAAATACTGTAGCCTCCGTGGCGCAATTGGTTAGCGCGTTCGGCTGTTAACCGAAAGGTTGGTGGTTCGAGTCCACCCGGGGGCGCAACGTGGTTTTAAGGTGAGCAATTGCATCTGTGAAGAATGCGGGAATTGTTTGGCGGTGTGACAAGTCGTTCCACGGCCTTGCTGGAAAGAATGATGAGGCGAAGAAGGAATTGTTTCAAACTAAGTGCAGTTCTATCAAAAGTTCCACGAGACACTCACTTTACAAAGTTAGAACGGGACGACACATTCGCCTCAATATAACCTAAATACTTTACTGACGTTTGCAGTTTGTGACCTGCACGGTCATTTACTGGAAAAATTATACAAGAGCAATGGACTTCTTTTGTAATTTGTACAATATGAGGAAGTGTTATTTCCCATTACATTTATGACATGGATAATGTTCGCGTGTGTCTTTAGAACAGGGAAGTAATTGTATTGCCACTGGGGACTGGGTATCTTCCGCCGTCTCTTATCAACCATAAAGTGAATCAATGGAGGAAAATAGCCGGTTGCAGTTCACCTATTTCGTTTGTGTAGCCCGGAGTGAACAAGTTGGTTTATTTCTCGACCGTCATCATCATACGTCATTCAGAGCTCGTGACTACAATACACGGCCCCTTGCGATGTGGAGACATCATATAAATGGGAGAGTACAGCATCGGTGGTTCAGTGGTAGAATGCTCGCCTGCCACGCGGGCGGCCCAGGTTCGATTCCCGGCCGATGCATTTTGGCTCCTTGACCCAAGTTGTGATAATGAGATATTTGTTCTACAATGGCTAGACGGAGCCGCCTCACGGACTGTGTTAGTGGTTTGTCGCCAGTGTTTCTGACAGGGCGACTGTACCGCAGCATCTACATGCAATGCGGAACAGCATACCCCGACCAAACATATATTTAGCATATGGAAGTCAGACACATGCACGCACGGGAGGATCCGAAAGTCGCGGGGTAGAATGGGGCTGCCCCTAGGTAGAATTTGTGGATTAATCATTGGGGTAGTTACAGGGGTGTAGGATCTTATTCAGTTGGGGGTTCAGCCCCCCCCCCCAACTTTGGCTTCAGCCACCCCCAACTTTGGCGAAGAAGTGGGTAAAATCCAGGGAGAAAGCTGAATTTTGTGGATTTTTATGGTAATTTAAGCGATTTTTTCCAGCTCAGCCCCCCCGCCCAACTTGGCTGCGGAAGCTACGCCCCTGGGTAGCTATTTATTCGTGAGTTGGTGCAAGAGAGCTGTTTTTTGTTAATCCAGCTGGGTAATTTTGGCGCAATATTCCTGTGACCAGTGAATGGATTACAAGACAGGGATGCATAAATGTTAACGTGATGCCGGAACGGGATATGGGAAATGAATAGGAAACAAGATATAGTAACGACATACGGGAACGGGGTACGAGAACGATATACGGGAACGGCATACAGGAACAGCATACGAGAACGGCATACGGGAACGGCATAGGTGAATGACATACGGGAACAGCATACGGGAGCGGCATACGGGAACGGCATACGGGAACGGCATAGGGGAACGGCATACGGGAACGGCATAGGTGAATGACATACGGGAACAGCATACAGGAGCGGCATACGGGAACGGCATACGGGAACGGCATACGGGAACGGCATACGGGAACGGCATACGGGAACGGCATACGGGAACGGCATACGGGAACGGTATACGGGAACGGGGTATGCGAACATGTTACGGGAACTGGATATGGAAATGAGGTACGGGAACGGGATACGGAACAGGATACAGGGTACGGCAACATGATACGAAACTAAAGCATAGCAAATTGTCATAGCTGCCACCATAGCATTTTGGCTCCTAGGCACAAGCTGTGATAATCAGACATTGGTTCTACATTGGCTAGACGGCGGCGCCTTTATGACTGTGTTAATGGTTTGCCGGGAGTGCTTGTGACAGAAAGACTTTACGGTAGCATATCAATGCAATGCGGAACAGCATACCCTGACCAAATGTATATTTAGCATAGGGAAAGTCAGATAAATGCACGCACGGGATCATGCGAAGTCGCTGGGTAGAATGGGGCTTCGGTGAGTAGAATTTCTGGATGATTGATGGTGATAGTTATTTTTTCGCGAGTTGGGGCATGAGAGCTGTTCTATTTTTGTTTTTGTTTATCCAGTTCGGTAATTTTGGCGCAATAGGCCTCTGACCAGTGAACGGATTACAAGAGAGGGATGCATACATGTTAACGTGATGCGGAAATGGAATATGGGACTATGTTAGCGGAACGGGATACGGGAACGGCATATCAGAATAGCATACGGGAACGGCATACGGGAACGGCATACGGGAACGGCATACGGGAACGACATACGGGAACGGCATACGGGAACGGCATACGGGAACGGTATACGGGAACGGCATACGGGAACGGCATACAGGAACTGCATACGGGAACGGCATACGGGAACGGGAACGGCATACGGGAACAGCATACGGGAATGGGGAGCAGGGAAAGGTTACGGGAACGGGATATGGAAATGTTGTACGGGATCGGGACAAGGGAATGAGATACGAGAACGGGATACAGGGTACCGCAACGGGATACGGGACTAAAGCATAGCAAATAGCCATAGCTGCCAACGTAGATGTTGCCTGGGAAGGCGAATAAGGCAGCAATGTTTACAATTTGTGGGTAAATGAAAAGATGTTTACCATAGTTAACGTCAGGTGCAACTCAGGCGTACCAGTGTCACAAAGCCGATATAAACCGGTATAAATTATTCACGCTCTGTGCACAGAACTGGGAATACCATCCATATGCTTGAGAGTCAAGTGCTTCATAAGACTTTCTCATTAGGCTGAGTGATACCAGCGATAAAGCATTTGTCCTAAGGAAAATGCCATAGAGGTGAAATATGGTAGCTTCCGTGTCGCAATTGGTTAGCGCTTTCGGCTGTTAACCGAAAGGTTGCTGGTTCGAGTCCACCCGGGGGCGCAGCGTAGTTTTAAGGTGAGCAAGTGCATGAGTGAAGACGGCGGGAATTGTTTGTCGGTGTGACAAGTCGTTCCACGACCTTGCTGGAATGAATGGTGAGGCGAAGAAGGCATTGTTTCAAACTAAGTGCGGTTCTATCAAAAGTTCCACGAGCCGCTCTCTTTTCAAAGTTCACCCTTGTAGCTCAGTGGGAGAGCGCTAGAGTTCTGAACTGTCCCGGTAGTGGCAGCCCGGGTTCGAGTCACTTCGGCGCTTGTTATTTGCTCCTGACTGGGTTGGCCTGCGGCCGGTGGCAGCGGTCGCACTCAAGGTCAGGTGACGTCAGTGAGCGGGGCTGACCGTGTCCAGGTATGTCGGGCACGTACAACTTTCTTCTCTAAATTCTGCCGGCCAACAGGAATTGCGCGATCAGGTGGTGAGGTCAGGACCTGCGCAACAAGCTCTGCTTAGCGTGGGTCCTGACCTCGGAAATCCATCCATACAAAAACATTCGGACTAAATTTAAAAAAGAAAAGAAAAAAAAGAAGAAGTAAGAACGGGACGACACATTCGCCTCAATATAACCTAAATACTTTATTGACGTTTGTAGTGTGTGACCTTCACGGTCATTTACTGGAAAAAATATACAAGAGCCATGAACTTCTTTTGTAATTTGTACAATATGAGGAAATGTTATTTCCCATTAATTTTATAATGACATGTATAATGTTCGCCTGCGTCTATAGAACAGGGAAGTAATTGTATTGCTACTGAGGACTGTGGATCTTCCGCCGTCTATTAACCATAAAGTGAATCAATGGAGGAAAATAGCCGGTTGTAGTTCACCTATGTCGGTTGTGTTGCCCGGAGTGAACAAGTCGGTTTATTTCTCGTTAGTCATCACCATACGTCATTCAGAGCTCGTGACTACAGTGCACGGTCCCTTGCGACGCGGAGCCAGCATACAATTGAGAGAGTACAGCATCGGTGGTTCAGTGGAAGAATGCTCGCCTGCCACGCGGGCGGCCTGGGTTCGATTCCCGGCCGATGCATTTTGGCTCCTTGACCCAAGCTGTGATAATGAGACATTTGTTCTACATTGGCTAGACGGAGCCGCCTCACGGACTGTGCTAGTGGTTTGTCGCCAGTGTTTCTGACAGGACGACTGTACCGCAGCATCTAAATGCAATGCGGAACAGCATACCCCGACCAAACTTATATTTAGCATATGGAAAATCAGATACATGCACGCACGGGAGGATGCGAAAGTCGCTGGGTTGAATGGGGCTGCGCTAGGTAGAATTTCTGGATTAACGATTGTGGTAATTATAGGGGTGTAGTTTCTTATTCGGTTGGGGCTTCACCCCCCCCCCCAAATAGGGCTTCAGCCCCCAACTTTGACGAAGAAGTGGGTCAAATCCAGGGAGAAATCTGAATTTTTCGATTTTGTTGTTACTTTAAGTGATTTTTTTCCAGCGCAGCCCCCCAAAACTTATCTGGAGAAGCTACGCCCCTGGGTAGCTATTTATTCGCGAATTGGTGCAAGTGAGCCGTTTTTTTGTGAATCCAGCTGGGTAATTTGAGCGCAATAGGCCCGTGACCAGTGAGAGGATTACAAGACAGGGATGCATACATGTTAACGTGTTGAGGGAACTGGATATTACAACGGGATATTTATTTATTTATTTATTTATGCAGCAGATCACCCACGGGTGATCATTGATCACCCGTGGATGATCCACGGGTGACATTGACGGGTAAAGTCACATATAACTACAAAGACACATGCAGGCACACAATAAATACACTGATCTCTCTCGCTGTCTAACAAGTAAAACATCACAATATATGGACTAAGTACTGCTACGCGTGGAGCGGATAAGCCACTGTCTTCAGTTTCTTCGCATAAACCTTGGCTTGTATCTTTATTTGGTAGAGTGAATCTATAAAAATGTCTATCTGTTCATTCTGATGTAGGAATTCGTTCACCTTTCGCATCATTCTGCAGAACAGACCATTTTTGACAGTCTCCACACGGGCAAAAGGGACAGCGAATAAATCTCGACGTCGAACTGAGCGGGCTGAGACAGCTAAGCCAAACCAGGATCGCAAGGAGATGGAGTCAATTTTGTGTTTGAAAACACGAGCAACATAGACCAGGTCATGCTGGGTACGTCTGGCAGCCAAAGAGGTGAAGGATTGTGCTGAAAGTAAGCGTTTGTATGAGAGAGACTCCGAATTTACGCCTGAATGCATTGTCAGCCAAATAAGGAATTTGTGTTGTATCCGCTCGATGCGATCCGTATGGGTCTTAGCTGCCCCGTTCCACACCACACTGCAGTAATGTTGGGGGGCTGGAGTACAGATCGGACGTTGGCGTAGTAAGCCGCGACAATAGCACCGGACTGGTATTTCGCGCTCTTCCTACCACCCTGAAATGATCGAATCATGAGACCCAGTGCCATGTTGCCTTTTCTTACGATGGAGTCAATATGCGATTAAAATGTCAACTTCTGATCCAAAACTACACCTAAGTCACGCATCGTGGTCACACGTGCTAAAACCTCTCCACCTATTGCGTAAGGATTGATAATGGGAAAGCGCTTGAGAGTGATGGTAAATGACTTGCACTTGGATGCGTTAAGCTTAAGTTTCCAAGTCGACGACCAATTCACAAGGCGAGCGAGATCAGCATGCAGCAAGTCGGCGTCTGCGATCGAGCGCACTTCTCGTTGGATCTTAACATCATCAGCGTACATAAGACATCCCGACTGAACATGCGATGGTAAGTCATTGATAAATAAAAGAAACAGAAGAGGCGACAACAGACTGCCTTCTGGCGTACCAGACGTCACCGGGACCCAAGAGGACGTCCGGCCATTGAGCACCACACGCTGCTGACGGTCGTATAAAAAAAGATCAATGCAAGGGCGGTCCCAGTGATACTGTACGATTGCTGCAGTTTGTGCAGCAAGAAACGGTGGTCGACACACTTTGGAAAGCAGCAAAAAAGTCCGTGTAAGTACAGTCGAGCTGGGTGCCATTTGAAATGGCCTGCCATCCAGCGGGTACAATGGAAGACAAGCTAGTTTGACAGGAGCGATGAGGAATAAAACCATGCTGTTCCTCTGACAGAGCAGTGCGGACATGAGCGTAAAGGGTCTCACAGACGATTCTCTCTAGAACATTCCCGAATAGAGGCAGGAGTGAAATTGAACGATAGTTAGCCGCTAATTTGGTGGAACCTTTTTTATGAATGGGTACAATATTGGCCTCCTTCCACTTGTTCGGGAAGATTCCTTGCGATAACGACTGTCTGCAGAGCACAGTGAGCGGAATAGCCAGCTCAGGTGCACATTCGCGAACTATGCGAGCGCTGATGCCATCTGGTCCGCACGCTTTGTTAATTTCGATGGCTTCCAGAACACGTAAGACAACGCCCTCTGATATACTGAGCTTCAACAGCGGCGGCAGTTCAAACTCCGGTGCGACTGGTAAAGGGCCCGTACATGGTAGCGTGAACTTAGTCGCAAACGTACGGTTTAACAAGTCTGCACGCTCCGTGTCAGTGGTAGCGATAATGTTATCATGGACAAGCACAGGGGATGTCTTCTTGTTAGCTTTGAGACACTTGACATAAGCCCAGAACCGCTTCGGATTATCTTTAAAATCGCTTACTATTCGCTTCAAATATTCACCGAATTTCTGACACGACATCGATTTGAAAAAGCGGCGTTTTTCACGAAAGTCACTCTCTGAGTCCGGGGTGGGGTTCCTCTTCTTTCTGCGGAACGCTGCCTCTTTGCTGATCAGGGCCGCCCGCAGCTCGCCGTCGAACCAGGGTGGGTGTCTGCGGCGGAGCGTCACCGTGGGTATCGAGTCCCTGATCCTAGCCTCAAGGAGGGAGTAGAAGAATTCCACGTTCACGTTGACACAGGGGTCGTTCAACAGGTCACCCCAGGGTAGCAGTCGCAGCGACTGCCTCAAGCCATCCCAGTCCGCTATCTTATAGTTCAGGGCAGTGGTCCTGGTGGCTAGCTGCACGGCTGGGTACGACGCCTGTATGTTGAAGAACACCTCGCTGTGGTCGGAGGAGATCAGGCCGTCTTGAACGGTGGCCTCCACCCCAATTCCTTCCGTTGAGAGGACTAGGTCGAGCACGTTGTTTCCTCGGGTAGACTGGTGAACGTGCTGTCTAAGGCCGGTGAGCTGGCAGGTGTCCAGGAAGGGTGTTGCTCTTCTGCACGCTCTGTTGAGGGTGGGAAGCGCGCAGCCCGAGTCGGTGATAGTCCAGCTGAGATTTGGCAGGTTAAAGTCGCCTGTGACGAGGACGGACTTGGTAGGATTCTGGAAAATTACGTCCTCAATGGAGGATAGGGTTTCGTTTAGCAGGGTTGTGTCGGATATGGGAAATGCATAGTAAACAAGATATAGGAACGATATACGGGAACGGGGTACGGGAACAATATACGGGAACGGCATACGGGAATGGTATACGGGAACGATACACGGAAACGGCATACAGGGATGGCGTACTGGAACGGCATACGGGAACGGCATACGGGAACGGCATACGGGAAAGGCATACGGGAACGGCATACGGAAACAGCATACGGGAAGGGGGTACAGGAAAAGGTTATGGGAACAGGATATGGAAATGATGAACGGGAACGGGATATGGCAACGGGATACGGGAACGGGATACAGGGTACGGCAACGGGATACAGGGTACGGCAACGGGAAACGGTACTAAAACATAGCAAATATCCATAACTGCCACCGTAGCTGTTGCCTGGGAAGGCGAACGAGGCAGCAATGTTTAAAATTTGTGGGTAAATGAAAAGATGTTTACCATAGTTAACGTGAGGCGCAACTCAGGCGCACCAGTGACACAAAGCAAATATAAACCGGTATACATTCCTCACGCTCTGTGCACAGAACTGGGAATGCCATACATATGCTTGAGAGTCAAGTGCTTCATAAGACATTGTTTTCAATTGGAAATCCAATGAACACTTACAAAGTTATAGCCAATAATATTTTGAGCTAAACTGAATCGATATATTGCATGAACGCCGACCGGCCACTAATCAACAAATGCGTCTTATTACAAAGCACCTATTGTCAATTTTCAATAGGAAATCGGTTCACAATTTACAGGTAATTACTTAAAACTGTGACCACATGCAGAATTTATCCCTAATGTATCGCAGTTATAGGTGCATGTGCTTCTATTGCGGAAAATATTGTAGCTACCGGTACGAGCCATCCAGCAAAAGGTGTGCCTTTTCAAGACGAGTGTCGGTATTATTTTCAATTGGAAATCCAATGAAAATTGACAAAGTTATGGCCAATAATATTTATAGCTCATCACAACCTTGCCACAAGGCAGCATAATGCAAGAACAAACATTTTAACAATTCAATCGATATATTGCAGGTACCGCGACAAGCCACCCATCAAAACATGCGTACTTTCACGAAGCATCTTTTGGTAATTTTCAATTGGAAATCTGTTCCAAATTAACAAAGTTATTTACTCAAAACCTGAAGTCACGTGTATAATAGGGGCATAAATTCTGGATGTGCGTCTACTGCAGCGAACATTGCAGTTACAGGTACAAACCACCCATCAAAATATGTGCATTTTCAAGACGAGTGTCGGCATTATTTTTCTAATGGAAATCCAATGAAAATTGACAAAGTTATGGCCAATAATAATTATAGCTTTTGAATACATCAGGGGGTGACACCGCTTGAGCGAGCGCCGTATAGGCCACCTCGTCTCAGCGAGAAAGACTTGATGTGACGTAACTGGTGGCAGAGCGCGCAGCGCACAGCCGCTACGGCCGTTTATGCTATATCGTATATGCTACGGCCGTTTAGGTGTACAGTGCGTCCAAAGGCTTGTAAGTCTGTCTGCAGATTTATTTCGCTATGTGTAAAATTATTATTTACGAAAAGTGCGACACCTCTCTGTCTACGATGTCCAAAAATATCATCATGGTGGTAGATGGAATAATTGAAGAGATTGAAATTGTTCGTGTCAGTAGGCAAAAACCATGTTTCTTGTAAAGCAATTACAATCGGCACAAGCACTGGAAAAAAGTTCTTCATTTCGGTCCATTTGGAAATGAGGCCTCCACATTTTCAGGATCATGTTATTTTAGCTAATTCTTGATGATCCAGGCGTAATTGTTGCTCAGTGACTTCTGCAAGGTAAGCTGATGTATCTGAGGTCACTAACACTTTTTGACCATCTCTCTTGATAGATAAAGTCAGAGACATGCGATTGACACCACTGTCTTTTCTCGCCAAGACACGTCTCCCCATATGCAACATGACCTACATGTGTTACCAAATGACCTTGAGCTAAGGTAAATTTTGAATTGAACGTAATCCAGATATCGTTTATATGGCTCAAAGCGCCTGGACGATACAAACACGATGACAATACAATTATTGCACTATCAACAACAGATACAAAGTTATTCACTTAATCCTTTTGACTCAAAACAGCGTGACGTTTGATGACCTCTGGCGCCTAAACTATTGGCATGAGATAAAATTAACTGGACACTCTAACGGTTGCATTTTACAAGAGCTCAGCTCTTGTAAAATGCAACCGTTTTCAGTTTCCACTGCTTTGTTCTGTTTGTTCCTAACCATCATAGTTCCTGATATATGGAATAGAATAGAATACCCACGGGTTTCTGGATCAAAATGCTAAAATCGGAATAATATAAATTTGATGACCTTGGATGACCTCAATATTGACCTGAGCCAAAAATGTCTGGAGTAACTTCGAATGTTCTTGTTGAGAGTTTTCCAACGCGATTTTCTCGTTTTTCTAGCCCTTTTAGTTTGCAAGTTTTTTTTCGGGGGGGGGGGGGTATTTTGATCCATCTCCCACCAGGGCGAAATTGTCAAATTACAGTTTTTTTTATTTTCAAACTGAGATTACATCCGGACTTTATGCCATACAATTGACATACAGGACCGTCAGGATAGGACCGTCATAACAGGATCGTCAGGACAGGACCATCAGGACAGGACCATCAGGACAAGACCATCAGGACAGGACCATCAGGACAAGAATGTCTCTACAGGACCGTCAGGACTGGACTGTCAGGACAGGACTGTCAGGACAGGACTGTCAGGACAGGACCATCAGGACAGGACTATCAGGGCAGGACCGTCTGCAAAGCCATGTTGGAGAAGCCGGTTCCGTTGGTGAGCCAGGTGTCGGTCCGCCAGGCGGGGTCGTGTCGCGCCAGCCGGAGCCGTTTCCTGGAGCCCTCGTACCACATGCTGCCCACACTGACGACAGTGACGGTCGCCAGCAGCAGTGGAGCCTGTACGTCATACACGGGTACCGCAGCGTCTCCTCGCCACACTGTGACGGCGCCGGCCCTGTAGCGGACCGTGAACGTGGTGAAGACGTCAGCGTCCAGCATGGCGCCCGTGGTCGTTTCGAAGTAGTCCTGCGAATCGTTGGAGCTGTAGTACTGCAGGGCGCATTTGGTGTTCTCCCAGCCGCCGACCGTGATGCCCAGGAGCTGTGGCGAGTCTTCGCTGCTGAGGTAGACGCCGCAGTTGTCGCTGGCCTGACAGTCGTAAATCACAGTGACGTCATCTGAGGCGGCGATCCGCCGGGTGACCAGCGTCCCCGGACCGATGTCGAACACGGGGTCGGCGCTGGTGCCGGACGGCTCCAACAGCCACGGGTCGGCGGCGCCACGCTCCAGCTGTAGCAGCGACTCGGCGGCGCCTTCTCCGGCGACCATCAGGAAGACTGACTCAGCGAGGCTGGCGGTCGGAGCCGCGGCGCTGAACAGGGGGGGCTTGTGCTCGGGCCCGATCGCCAGGGTGTCGCCACACCAGGAGAACGTTAGCGAGGACCAGTCTGACGTATCGGCGCTGACCATGCCGACCGTGCTGGTCTCATCCACGACTGCAGGCGTGCTGGATGACTCCGCATACGAGAGGAGCTGTGTCTTGTCAGAGGTGAGAGCCAGCATGTCCCGTTTCTGGAGTTTGAAGTCCAGTGGGACGGCGCCCAGCAGGAGAGTGCCGCCGACTCCGAGTCGCACCCTGACGTTCACCGCACACGTGTCGGGTAGCAGCTGTTTGAAGCTGGCGTACAGCCGACTAGCAGTCCAGTCCATCCAGAGAGGCAGAACCAGGCCAGTGCGGACCTCCCAGAAGTCGCCGCCCACCGCACAGACGCCGTCCACGCAGCAGTAGGCCCCAGGCGGCCTCAGGGCGCCGCAGTAGAGGTCAGCGAGGCAAGAGTCGCCCACGGTCTGCGCCAGGCAGCCGGCGGAGCAGAGGCCCTCCTGCTCACAGCTAGGGTCGCTCCAGAGTGGCAACGCCGTCTCCCGCGTGTTCTCGTTGTACACGTCGTAGTAATGGACGTAGGGGTCAGCCTGCAGCGGGTGGCCGTCACAGGCGGTCTCGGAGAACAGCTGACAGTCGAGGCCGCTGGCGAGGGTGCTGAACTGGAGGGCGCGGCAGTCGGGGACGCGGCCGCAGAGGGTCAGACACTGCACTCGACTGAATACGTGACGACTGAGGATCGGCACCACTCCGGCCAGCCGCCGGCCGCCGCGGCGACTGCCGTGGGCGTACCGGGAGGAGGCCGCGCTGGGTGGCACTGCAATCAGCAGCAGCAGCACCGAAACCAGCAGCAGCAGCACCGCGACGCAGCGCAGTCTCGTCCCGGCCCGCAGTCGGTGCGGCGGAGGGCCCATCTTAGCTCAGCGACGATCAGTGCGCTATGTGCTTCCTGAGTTTTTCGGTCGAAGGTCTTCTGGATCACCTGATGAAGAGAGTTAATTTACAGGTTACGAAATGAACGGAGAGCACAGGTTAACGAGTGCTAATAGGGCTCCGTTTTCACGAAGGATTGTATTCGCCGGGTGATTGGGGAGTTTGGGGCGTTTGGGGTAAATGGGTCTATAGCTCGTAAGAACACGGCTTTTCACGGTGATTGTTGGTATCAATTGAAACTCGATGAATTAATGCACTTTTATGGATATTCCGTTTTAATCATAATACCGTAGTTTGCTTAAAATTAACAATTTCATCTTAACCCTCGCCCGGGTAGGGGGTGGATGCCACCCCCTCGGAATTTTCTGGAATAACTCGCGTAGTTTCCAACCGATTTCGATGCAACTTTCAGCTCCCTATTTTTGAAAAAGTTTCTACATACGCGAAAATTGTGAATTTCTAACCCACATGACCCGTGACCTATGACCTGTTTTTCAAGGTCATGTCAGGCGCAACTGGCGTCCCGCAGTATCGATGCTTGTAACTTCTGCGGTTTTCGAGTGTTTGTTGTTCAGGAGCATATGCACAGGTGTTTCCAGGTGACAGTTGTGGTTTCCACTGATATTGTGACATCGATTGACCTTTTCAGAGGTCAACTGAGGTCATTGACCTCCGATGACCTTCGATGACTTTTTTGGGCTTCTGGCGGTTTCTAGGACATTTTGTGACGCTGATTTCAAATTTGGGATCCATTTTACATAAATATATGTTCCACTGGGGTCATGCGCTTCCACAGGTCAACCGAGGTCACTGACCTCAGATGACCTGAAATGACCTTTTTGGAATTTGGCAGGTTTTAGGACATTTTGTCACGCTGATTACGAATTTGGCACCCATTAAGCATTATGATATGCTCATTCATGGTACTAGCTCGATACAATTCAATATATACGCATTTTCAATTTTAATGGCATTTGGGTCATTGACATGACCTCAGAGGTCACATAATGACTCAAAACCTTAAAATGGGGTATCGGCGGTTTCCTCTTGTCACCAGCAACACGCTCGTTTTTGAATCGAAGCTCTAGCTCAATTAAGGGCGAAACTCTAAGGGGGAGGGGGGTCTTCCAAACCCCTTACCCGAACACGTAGTTATTTTGCCCTACCCTGTCGAGGGTTAAACTAGCTCCGGTGTTGTCAGATGGCTGGGGCGGTTTGGGGCGTTTGGTGCGACTCCACCTTGCTCGAATTACCCGGAAGTGCGGAGTTGGATAAATAGGTCATATTTTGCAACGACGTGGTTTGCAGGAATAATAGTTTATTTCAATGAAAACTAGATGGATTATTCCATTAATGTTTTCAGTCATATTCATTTTTGAACGAAAGGATTAATGATTATTAGCAAGTGCGTTTTTCTTTAATATCCCATTTGGGGCAATTAAAACATCTTTAATAATAATCCGTTAGTAGCCGCCGTTCAGGAAACCCACTTTATTGACGCCGACTTTGATAACTATACTTTCAAAATATCGGGCTATAGTCTTTATACAAATAACGTAAATGCTTCACCGCGCCGAGGGGCTCGTCTTTGCTTATTTAAAATAAACTCTTGCATCACCAAATTAACCTTAAAACAACCCTAGACGCAGTCGGCGTCAATATTAAAATCGCTCAGCTAGAACTTACTTTAAGCTCTATTTATTTTCGTCCCACTGAGGACTTATACATTGATTCTTTTTCTCAGCTTATTACCAATATTAACACCCCGTGTTTGATTATGGGTGATTTTAACGCACATCATCAAAACATGGGGCTGCTGCTCTAACACGAGTAGAGGCCAAATTATGCTGGACCTACTGGACCGGCATAATTTGGTCTTCCTCAACGACCAATCACCCACACACATACACCACTCAGGAGGCTAGGTGACTTACAGCGCCATTGACCTCGCCTTCACCATACCACGCATCGCGACACTGTTTAAATTTAACGAACAATCTGACCCTCTTTTTAGCGATAATTTCCCAATTCACTTAGAACTACAAGTCCCCTCAGGACAAACAAATTTGTACTCTCTGCCTAGATGGAACCTTCGCAAAGCAGTCAGGTCTTCCTTTCAAAAACACATTGACACTAATCACCCTGTAAACTCACATACCGACATTAACACTTTCTTAAGCATTATTCTCGCATCAGCTCACCAACACATCACACACACACACACACACACACACACACACACACACACACACACACACACACACACACACACACACACACACACACACACACACACACACACACACACACACACACACACACACACACACACACACACACACACACACACACACACACACACACACACACACACACACACACACACACACACACACACACACACACACACACACACACACACACACACACACACACACACACACACACACACACCTACACACACACACACACACACATACACACACACACACACACACACACACACACACACACACACACACACACACACACACACACACACACACACACACACACACACACACACACACACACACACACACACACACACACACACACACACACACACACACACACACACACACACACACACACACACACACACACCTACACACACACACACACACACACACACACACACACACACACACACACACACACACACACACACACACACACACACACACACACACACACACACACACACACACCTACACACACACACACACACACACACACACACACAACAGACAGACACACAGATACACACAGAGACACATAGACACACAGATACACACAGAGACACACACATACACACACGGACACACACATACACACACAGAGACACACAGACACACATACACACACACACAGACACACGCAGACACACACACAGACACACAGACACACACAAGGCACACCCAGACACACACAGACACACAGACACACACAGACACACAGACACACACAGACACACACAGACACACACTGACACACACGGACAGACACGGACACACACAGACGCACAAAGACACACACAGACACAGCCAGCATCGTCAGCTTCAGTAACACATCTCCAATTAAGGCAAATTCATGATGTTTATACATAGTGTCATAATGTCTTTGTATAAGGCCAATATACTGAAATGAGAGCGCGTTCGCGATCCAGTTGCCACTATAATACCATATATTATGGGCAATTCCAACGACGAACGCAATGACCGTCACTCAATGGATCAATTTGCCTTTATGGAATTCATATAGGCCGTTTATCGGAACGAGTCAATGGAATGTTTCATCGCTGTCACGGTATACTACACACTTTGTTAGAGCTATAAAGAGCGACGACGCAGCGACTCGTGTCGTCAAGCGTTAGTGACATTCATTTGCAGTATATTCCTTGCCTTTTGCCGCTATAAAGGACTCGCTTCTTAGTTCCATAAGCTATTGATTGTGTAAGGGTTTTCGTTGACTTTGCATTGGCCTAATTGACACCCTATTGATTGTGTGAGTTCACGGCGTGGGATTCCGGCACTGCAAAACAATGAGAACTATGCCTGGTCTTCAAGAGCCTCATGGGCTCTCGCGCGACCACCACATGTCGGTACCTTCTCGTCTGAGAACCCTTCTTAAAGGTTCTCGAACTAAGATTTCACAACCATATAAATGGAGAACTTCTAGAGGTTTTGGGGGATTACCAGAGCACCCCGTATAATCTAGGAGAACTCTTCTGATATTCATTCGGTGAAAGTTTGAGACACTGTTTTGGTATCCAGCGTCTCGAAATGAGAACCCATGCAAGCTTCACCATTGCTTATAGGGAAATAATGACGTTTTGATTTTATTAGCAACAATTTCTTAGGCTACCTTTATGGTTTTAAAATTATTTTATTTAAATTTAAGAATTAAATAAAACTATTCCCAAATTCAAAGTGTCAAGTTTGGAAAAAAATACAAAACAAGTACCTAGTGCTTCATGAAGGTCATTGACAAATTCGTCCTTCCCTACCATTGTTTACATCGAGTGCGGCATTTTTGGAGGCTCTGTGACGTTTCCGATCAAACTGATCCGTGAAGCAATCCGTGAAGCATCCGTGATGCATGACTGACCATCAGTATAAGTCATGAATAACAACAACATGCAAACTATACCAACTTGAATGAAATAAGGGTGGAATAATTTGAACCCCAGGCAAGCAAGTATTTGCAAAGCACTTGGCACTGCGCCACAATAGAAAAAGGCGAGGGAAACGCATATTGGATACGATATTATTACGTCATAAGTTTCTGAAGTGTCAACTTCTATGAAATACAGTGATAAAATACCTTTAATAATGATTAACACGAAAATTCAAACTTAAAAATAATAATTTGAATAAGTATTTAATTAGCTTTCAACACAAAATCAGATATATTTTGCAATGCTACGCAAGAATGGCACCAGTGACGTCATTAACGAAACTTGCTACGGGACTTGGGTATACTAAACGAGAATATGGGATAATAGCCTTTGACGATACCCGCTTCTCAGCATATAATCAGGAACAACTCGCCACAAATGGTTAAGTGCGCCGAGAAGCATGACAATGACTTTGTAAACAAATCGCCGACGCTAAATAGGTAGCCGTCGATGTGCATCGATGAGCTTCCGATTTAATTGCCAGTTTTGTGTTATTGTTTGTTAGTTTTTTTGGGAAAAATATTATTTTTCATGATAATATAAAGCATAGTGTTATATACAGCCACAGACAAATTATACAAAACTCCTAATGTTGAAAACAAATGAATCGATTTGCAAAAATTGAGGATCGCAACCACTAACTATGCCGCCGTTGATGTGCATCGATGAGCTTCCGATTTTATTGCCACTTTTTCCAATCGCTGTTAGTTTTAGAGGATCGCCGGGCATATAATCACAACAAGCAGAACGCACAATATATTTTCCAATCCATTGCGTAAAAAAGCAATACGGGAAAAGCCCGCAGTTTGATGAGGACCAAAAGTACTTGCAAGTACCGGTCGTTAAAAGTGTGGAACGCTTATCAACTATAACTTGAAATATCTTTCGGTAGGAAAGTTTCCATGCAAAATGTGATGAATTTATAATATATTTTGGTCTCGTCTGGCGATTTCAAGTGCTAACTCCATTTTTGTGGTAAAAGGTCATTATTTCCCTTTAATACTTGTCCGATGACGCCTTGTTTGCCTCCGGCGATGTTATGTGCGTGGTAGCAAGCAAGCCAATATTCCCACATTGTGCAAATACTTATGTGCCATTTGCACACGCAATTGTAATATTACATAACTTGTGTTCCACGAACCCCGAGCCGCGCGGCAACCCGTACACGTGTTGGAAGATTCCGAGAGTAGTATGCGCGACCACCACGACTGCTGATTAATTAACTATTCATTTATTCGGCGTCATTAGCGCACGCTCTGTCCAGATGTAAATGCCCGTTTTTGGTTTGGTTTGGTTAGGATAAGGCCGCTTCGGTCTACTTGGACCATTGCGCAGCCATGGGATGAAGGAGAAGGGGTAAAGTGGGTCAAAATGGACGCCGACCGGGCAACCGCCCATGAACAGGCCCTTCCCCGCAGCGCGAAGCTGTGAGGAGAGCCCACGCCATGCAGACGGCCATCACTCCCGTGGGGCAGCTCGAGGAAACCACATGCCCGGTGGCCAGCGACCACCAGACCCGGGGTAACGTGGGCGTGACAAAGGATGGAGGACCGGCAGCCGGGAGGATTAAAAGGGATCTGTAAATGCCCGTGAACTTTTTCCATATATAACCTTCTGACTTTATAAATGCTACTTAGTTTTGGCACATTAGGATGGATTTATATCTAAGCCATTCATTTTTGAGATCTCATGACAACATCTCCTTTTGCATTGCTTTTCTCCACATTTCCCAACTTCAAACTATCGTCCTATATGCTAAGGTAATGTCTGTTTTTGGTAAAACAATACGACAAAATAATTGGTTCTTGATAACGCCATCTGTTTAGCGGCATTTTAACTACAAGTACGAAAGTACGCATTCTGCTCACAAGTGTCAGGCTTCGAATAGTGGGCTAAATCCGGGAACTTTTGGGAACCGTGTCGGTGCTCTTTCCGTCATTAAATTGGTCTCCGAAACTACTCTTATCGAAACCCTTCTAGAAAAAGGTCCCAAGACGTGTTTTCAGTGCGGTATTAGCGGGCCACGCGCGGGGCCTACAATGCGCTCCACTGAGACCGCTGAGGTCATATGAGGTCACCAGCAGTTTTCTGTCGATAACTCTTAACCCTATTTGTAACAGGGGGGAGGGGGGGGGGGGGGGGGGGGGTGCGGATTCCGCCCCCTCATGTTTTTCGTTGATATCTCCAGAACTCCAGAAGATGATGATGATATCTCCAGAAGATGATGAAGAACGGTCCATGAAACTTTGGGACTTTTCTCAAAATAGATTTTCACATTAGGTGTCAAAATTTTTGAGTTCTTACCCTGAACAGAGGCGGTTCCAGGGCATGTTTCTGGGAGGATTCAGCGGCGACATTTGGCGATAATACGGAAATGCGATCTTCATGGTTTCTTCCTAACTGCCTCAATTATAAAGGAGTTACATCGGTTTACAGTGATTGAAGGAAGTGCAAATTAGTTGATGTTAATGAAATATCATAACAATTTCATGGCAGAGGCGGTTTCAGGGGCTTGAAAAGGGGAGGTTTCTAGGAAGTATTCAATGCTTGGCGGGAAGCAAATAGAACAATGTAAGGGGCATTTATAGCTATCAAAATGTATAAAATAGAGACTCCTTCCATTATTTGCATAATGTATTACATATAGAGTTGCAGGGGCGTGTTCAGGCACATCAAAGGGGGGTGACTGGCATGGTGATGACTATATTCCAGGGATTACGACGCAATAGACGGCTATTTTATAATGATATATGTACATAAGAAGACAGGAGAGATAATTACGTTTTTTTTTGCAGAAGCGCGCTCAGGAATGGAAGAAAGTGGTCATATTATTGCAAAGAAACTAAGATGCATGGGCCTACAATGACATAACATACTGCAGTTTTCGGATGAAACATGCACCACAGGGTACTCTACGAACGATTATAAGATAATAGGCGAATCCAGGAAGGGTAAAAAGTGGGTTAAGCAATGAGAATTGAAGTTTAAAGTGAAATAGGCATGTTGACTAGTTAGTATCATAATAGCGGATAATACACCTATCAAAAGGTCTTGCGCCTCCCCAGTTTTGATCCTGGATACGCCTATGATGAAGTACAACATGCAAAAAGGAACTGCCTACAATCAGTAACGTATTTATAGTGCTGGGTAGCAGATTGCCTGCGGTTAATATTTTTTTCCTATTTGACCTAGCTTTTTCACTAACCTGGTACCGCCTATGGCAAACAATATGCTTTATAACTGTTTTTTTCTCTCTAATGTCACAATAACGCACGATTTCATTTATAAACAAAAACATCAAAAAATGGTTTTATTACGGATTTACTTCACCCCCATATTGAGTGACCTGCACACGCCTATGATTTTTGAATTTTCAAAAGCCGCCACCATATATCAATTTCCAATACAATCTCTATCTATCCCCATCAGTTGCGTTAAAATCGGTTGATAAACATGATAGCTGTGTTGGACCACAAATACCTCTAAAATTTGTAGTTTTCCCCCCCTGTTGCTCCCCTATAAAACACATTCGGATTTTTATTTTATTTTTTTAGAAATGTAAATCGTGTTGAGGGGAATCAAACAGCGTTTTATTTGTGAAAATCGGACGGATAGATCTCGAGATCTCCGGGTGGGGGGGGCGTAATCCGCCCCCTGTTACAAATAGGGGTAGCCAGGAGTCTGTTACAAATAGGGTTAAAGGGGGAATAGTTCACCTTTAACCCTCGCCATACGGGGGAGGCCTGACAGGCCCCCATTGAGGTTTTCTTTAATAACATTTTACACATGCGGCGCATCTGCTGAAATTTTGAGTAGCTGAGTGTACAACAGTTATCCGTATGTTATACAAATGCAATTGCAATTGGTTGGGTAGTTTGGGAGATAATCATGTTTTGATGACGTCATGTTGGTGGAAAAACGATAAATATTTTAAAAATGGTAGAAAACAGTTTTGAAGGAAATTGTAAACGCAATTCACCAAAGATACAAAATGACATTCTCTTTAAAATGGCAATCTCGGATTATTTCCCAAATTTTGGGTTTTTGATCCCTCATTTTATGGGGGGAAAAAATCACCACAAAATCAAAATTTTCAAAGATGTTAGAAAAACCGGAATAAATGTGAGAGAGCTGAGTATGGACAATGCCCAAACCAAATTGCAAAGCAATATCTTCATTTTCGACTGAGTGATGGCTCCCTAAGTGTAAGAAACTCATGACATAATTTTTTTAATAACTTTTTTGGACTTTTTTGACAAGATACAAATACAAATAATTACCTTTTCTGTATTTCTGAGCCAAAACTGGTCTAGGAACATGCCTTTTTATTTACATTGATCAATTTCTAATTTTGAGGTTTTCTGAAGAGCAAATTCGCTGTTCTGGACGTATTGTATTGTATTGTATTGTGTTTAACGACTTCGGGCCATCCACACACATTGTGGCTATTCCTAGCCTGGCGTCACGAGACATAAAACAGTAGGTACATGGGGAAACAGGGAGTTGACATTCATACTCAGATACATACCGGATAAAACAATGGTGCACGGCTTACAAAACTAGGCATCAACACAAAATAGATATACACTGGTAATGCAAAAGCAATAGCACAGACAAAGCATGGTTGCCACACGTTAGTTAACACCTCGGCCTTTCATGTACAATCGCAAGTTACGTTTAAATGAGGCAGGCCTCAGACCAGTCAGTTTGGTCGGTAAACTGTTGTAAAGACGAGGGACTCGGTAGGAAAACTGACGTCTACCGGCTTCAGTGCGGATGCGAGGTATGTGGAACTGCTCGTCCTGTCGTGTGCGTCTATTGCGATGTGCAGTATTTCGGCTAAATAGCGAGGCCAGAAATGCAGGTTCCTCCCACTACCGTGCACGTTGGGCATGCACGTTGGGACGTGATCGATCCGAGGTCATTCACTTGACCTGGAAAGTCACCCGTTAACTTGAAACCTAAAACTTGCATTATGTTAGATTCCTCTCATGACAGGCAACATGCTGGTTCTTACTGCATTGTTCTAAGTTGCTTGGTTTGGAAGTAACAGGCCTGTCAGGTAGGGCGAAGGTAAAAAAAGCTCCCGTAGGGCGAGGGTTAACATGGAGTTTTGAACTCAGAACGCAGATTTTTAGAGCAAATAAAAAAATGGGTTGTGTGAAAAATATTACCTCCCTACGCAAAGTAATTTCGACACAGGACCAGTGGGCCCCTTTTAGAAGACGATGTTTCGTGCCCCGATCGGGGCACGGAACTTCTTTCGGGTCCACACAACGGTGGTTTACGTTACAAGCAGCCTGCGTATATATGCCTAAAGTCCGTCGTTATTGTGTGCAATAGTTTCCATATCCAAGCTACCATATGGATGACGTCATAAATATCATGAAATTTGTTATGGACATGAGGGAGAAAAGAGAAACATGCCCATTTTCGACTGATATCCATCTATCGTCCCCAAAAATGGCATATTCGTTTTTTAGCTCGAAATACCCCGTGTATGGCCAAATTTCAAGACAACTTTCAAGGTGACCTATTTCCTTTAAGAGAATACAGGTAGATACGAGAGACCGACACCGCTATGATTGCACCGTTGAGATGTGTCTGCAGCGTAACCTATGTCGGGCACCATATGACCTTGAATGACCTTAATAAGGTCAAATTTTTAATGTGACCGAACGCATTCGCAATAGACATGGTTCATCACGTCCTGACGAGGAAAACACGATAACGTTAAACCATCGTTCCATCTTTATTTGGTAGGAAGTTAGTCACGAAAAACTTCTTGGGAGAAATTGCCAGCGCTACCTTTAGTGACCTCTGGAAACTAAACCATTGACCTGAACAAAAACTGGCGGACACTTTAGGCGCAGAGGTGCAAAAACCTTTCGGTCTGTCACAAACTTTCGATCAACACAAAGAAAGTGTCACACGCAGGCACGAAGCCATGATTTTCTCAGGGGAGCCACATCGGTGGTAGAAACAAATTTCGCTCCTCAGCCCTCAGTTGACAAGGGGGGGGGGGGGGGGAAGTAGGGTCGGGTCGTCAGAGAATCTCGTTTTATCATTTTATCTAGTGTAAATTTATTTTCGTCAGGGGGCCATAAACCTCGTGTCCCCCTTGGATACGCCACTGGTCAAATCAGATGAAGGTTTGAGACAAGGCGCACAATACTCGCTATAAATGAAGGTTTCACCTTTTATTTGTTTCACATTTGTTTGTTTCACAGTTGTCAAATATACGCCGGTTGCAGTTGAATATATGAAATAAGTGGCAAGTGCTGCTGAAAACGATGGTAATATTTGTTATCTCTCGAAAACGTCACTAACTTCATAAAATTAAGTTTTGTATTATTATTTTAGGGTGATGACGTCATCTTGAGCTATAGAGAGCCATAAAGAAAACAATTAGGCTGACAATGATTGTCACCATATTTTTAGACAATTCGGGGACTTAAATACAAAACAAACCAAACCATTAAAATGTAGTCATCTTCGTAGATCTGTTTTCAGTGAGTATTTATTATTGCCTGAGTTGAGCACAGCGATTTTCAGGTAAGTATAAAGTATCTACCTTAACCTATGTTCTTGCTGACCTGAAAACTCATTGATCATGAAACTGATTTGTTTACACAGACCAGGTGTTTCATATATTTATTCAATGGAAATGCTTGCTTGATTGGTTCTGCAGAAATATAATGGAAATAAGGAAAATATTTTACAAGAAAAACATTAGAAGAATCAGAGTTATTTATGTATTTTTTTCTGTATTTTTTATTTATTTATTTTATATACATATATAATTTTTAAAGGATGTACATTCATACCGACACCATGTTTTGTTTTCCGCGTCGTGATGCGCTCAGCAATATGTAACATGACCTACCTCAGCTATCATAAGCTTGACCTGGGGTGAAATCTTTCAATTTACTTTTCTTTGACGTTGTGCCTTATATACTGTGTTCTAGGTTCTGTCATTGTAGTGGCGTAGTTTCATTACCCTCTGTGTACCTTACAGTGGCGTAATTTCTTGTCCCTTTGTACCTTAACGTGGCGTAGTTTCTTGCCCCTTTTTACCTTACAGTGGCGAAGTTTTTTGTCCCTTTGTACCTTACCGAGACGTAATTTCTTGTCCTCTGTACCTTACCGTGAGGTAGTTTCTTGTCCCTCTGTAGTCTGTACCTTACCTTGTTGCCGTGCCGTAGTTTGTTGTCCGGCTGTACCTTACCGTGGCCTGTCGGCGATGGTTTGACAGCAGTCGTCCCCGGTGTGTCCGCTCGCCGACCGACTAGGCGTGACACCGCCCTGACAACACCGCGACAACACGGCCTCACGTCTACACACCGGTCAGACGGGGCGGCCCCCGTCCGACGGCAGCTGGAAACACCGCGACAACACGGCCTCACGTCTACACACCGGTCAGACGGGGCGGCCCCCGTCCGACGGCAGCTGGAAACACCGCGACAACACGGCCTCACGTCTACACACCGGTCAGACGGGGCGGCCCCCGTCCGACGGCAGCTGGAAACACCGCGACAACACGGCCTCACGTCTACACACCGGTCAGACGGGGCGGCCCCCGTCCGACGGCAGCTGGAAACACCGCGACAACACGGCCTCACGTCTACACACCGGTCAGACGGGGCGGCCCCCGTCCGACGGCAGCTGGAAACACACCGGGCCGAGGGATCCAGCTGTCACTGAAGACCAGACAGCTGACACAGGGGTCCAGATGTCACTGAAGACCAGACAGCTGACACAGGGGTCCAGCTGTCATTAAAGACTGCAGCAGACAGTTGACACAGGGGTCCAGCTGTCACTGAAGACCAGACAGCTGACACATGGGTCCAGCTGTCACTGAAGACCAGACAGCTGACTCAGGGGTCCAGATGTCACTGAAGACGGCACCAGACAGCTGACACAGGGGTCCAGCTGTCACTGAAGACCAGACAGCTGACACAGGGGTCCAGCTGTCACTGAAGACCAGACAACTGACACAGGGGTCCACCTGTCACTGAAGACGGCAGCAGACAGCTGACACAGGGGTCCAGCTGTCGCTGAAGACGGCAGCAGACAGCTGACACAGGGGTCCAGCTGTCACTGCAGACCAGACAGCTGACACAGGGGTCTATCTGTCACTGAAGACAGCACCAGACAGCTGACACATGGGGTCCAGATGTCACTGAAGACGGCAGCAGACAGCTGACACAGGGGTCCAGCTGTCACTGAAGACGGCACCAGACAGCTGACACAGGGGTCCAGATGTCACTGAAGACGGCAGCAGACAGCTGACACAGGGGTCCAGCTGTCACTGAAGACAAGACAGCTGACACAGGGGTCCATCTGTCACTGAAGACGGCACCAGACAGCTGGCACAGGGGTCCAGATGTCACTGAAGACGGCAGCAGACAGCTGACACAGGGGTCCAGCTGTCACTGAAGACTGCAGCAGACAGCTGACACAGGGGTCCAGCTGTCACTGAAGTTGTCACTTTCCATTCACTCGTAATGTTAAACATAATACGAGATCGGATAGAGGCTAACGTCCGGTCGCTAAGTAGGGACTACTTAGCCCGTGACTCTGCCCACCACTTGCAGCCGACCGGTCACTGATCGGGCAGCGCAGGTACAAAGTCAGCCATTTAATTTAGTTTCGTATTGAATTTTGATGGTGAACATTCCCTTGTTTTTTTTGTTTTTTTAAATCATGAATGTGTCAATTTGTGGCTGACTTCGGGCGGTTTGGGGCATGACCTCTTTGCCCCCCCCCCCTCTCGCCACCTGCTGGATCTGCCAGTGGCCTTAAACTAAGACAAGCTATGCGCCCATGAGCCCATGAGGGCTCAAAATGTTCGACTGAAGTTTTATACGTTGCTGTTTTCTGAAGTTGTCTTTGCAAACTTATGACGGATCGTTTCGCGTAAAGCGCCTCCACACTCCATACGCGTCAGTGTCACGTCAGTGAATTAACTCAAATTTATGTGTTCGCAACGTAATTTGTCACAAACGTGATCAATCGCGGGCAGCGTAAAATGTAGGGGCCCGAAGTTTCGCGTTGCCTCTTCTTCATTGTGTTGCTGCTGGGACCTTCCAGGACCCTTGTGCATGCAACTCAAATTGTTAACCCGCGCACCGACGGGGTTCGCGCCAACTTCGAACCGACAGGGGGGGGGGGGGGCGGATACCTGCCTTCTAAGATTAAAAAAACATGCAGCATAACGACATACATACAAAACGTTAGATAGCTCGAAACAAGGTATTATGAAAGTACTAAGGTCAGTTTTAGGTCAGGTCATTATGAGGTTACCAGAGGTCAACTAAAGGTCAAAATTTCGCCCATATTTGGTATCCTTACCAAAAACAGTGTGGCCAGTTATCTCGAAAACAAAAAAGACGATAACGACGCGCGTAAAATAAGACGTCCGAAATATTTTTTTTTGTCACTCAGGCTCCATCAGATTTCATCTCAGGTCAATAGTTAGCTCAGGGGAGGCCATTGAACTTGAAACCATTCTAAAAATTGCGGAATTGTTTTTATGTAATAACTTTCGAGATATGCATGATAAAGTGATCCCTACAGTTTTCACCATTGTGTTTCTCCGTCGAGACGCATCGAATAGTATATCGTATGACCATGACCTAGTTGGGTAATATTCCTTAAATTTACCTGACCTGTGTCTCAGTTCAAGGTCAGGTCAAGTTCAAATTTTGCATCAGTCAACGCGAATTGACAAGCAAAAACACAATGCTGATAACTCCATTACTCTACCTTGATTTGACAAAAGAGTTATTGCAGAAAAAACACGCGTGACCTCGGGGTCACTTGAGTTGACCTCGTAGAGGTCACAGAACAAAAATGTGATTTGGGTCTTGCATACTGCACAATAATGGTGTATCTGATGAAAACTGATCAAATTTAAGCATTTTACTATAGATTTATACCGTGTTTTTCATTTGTATCCATTTAAGATTGATGATGTAACGAAATCGATCTGTCATTAGGGTTACCTGATATTCAAATTCAAAGATACACGAATTGTAAGGTAATTATAGGCCTACTTAAGTCCTGTGAGTTTAAAACCCGCTCGATTCAGAATCACTGTGCGTTTGGCACGACCACAAACTTTACAAAAACTTGCTTGGAGGTGGGGTCACTTAACATGAACTGTTGACCTGACCTGAGATGACTCGAGATTACCAAAATACACACAATGGGGATAATTGATGCCCGACTAGCTATGCTCAAGTTTGGCGGCGCTGCACACCGCCGTTTCCCCAATATTTACGAAAACTTTAGGTGGGCGGGAATATCAGCACCCCACGTCGGTCGCGCTCGTGAATACATCACATGTTGCCAAAGGGGAGTCAGTTGCCGCAAATTCTTTTGTATCAGACTACGCACTTATCAGTCAATCTACGCACATTTTTCATCATCATTTATGAGCCCCTGCAAAATATAGAGGCCTAAATCCGCCGAGGAGGTAACCATTTCGCGTGTTTTGTGGTTGTTGTGTGTGTGTGATGTGTAGGTGTGTAGTGTGTAGGTGTGTAGTGTGTAGGTGTGTGTGTGTGTAGGTGTGTTGTTAGGTGTGATGTGTGTAGGTGTTGTGTTAGGTGTGTGTGTGTGTAGGTGTTGTGTGTGTAGTTGGTGTGTGTGTAGTGTTTGTAGTGGGTGTGTGTTAGGTGTGTGTGTGTAGGTGAGTGTGTGTTGTGTGTATGTGTAGTGGTGTGTAGGTGTGTGTGAGTGTAGGTGTGTTTGTGTGTTGTGTGTGTGTGTAGGTGTGTGTGTGTAGGTGTTGATAGTGTAGGTGTGGTGTGTGAGAGCGGTGTGTGAGTGTGTAGTGTGTGTAGGTGTGTGTGTGTAGTGTGTGTGTGTGTAGGTGTGTGTGTGTTAGGTGTGTGTGTGTAGGTGTGTGTGTGTGTGTAGGTGTGAGTGTAGTTGGTGTGTGTGTGTAGGTGTGTGTGTGTGTAGGTGATGTGTGTGTAGGTGTGTGTGTGTGTGTAGGTGTGTGTAGTGTAGTGTGTGTGTGTGTAGTGAGTGTGTGTAGTGTGTGTGTCGGGTCGTGGTGTGGTAGTGTGGTGTGTAGGTGTATGTGCCTGTGCTAGGCTCGTTGTGTGTGTGTGTGTAGGTGTGTGTGTGTAGGTGTGTGTGTGTATGTGTGTGTGTCTGTAGGTGTGTGTGTGTGTAGGTGTGTGTGTGTAGGAGTGTGTGTGTAGGTGTGTGTGTGTGTAGGTGTGTGTGTGTAGGTGTGTGTGTGTGTAGGTGTGTGTGTGTAGGTGTGTGTGTGTGTAGGTGTGTGTGTGTAGGTGTGTGTGTGTGTAGGTGTGTGTGTGTGTAGGTGTGTGTGTGTAGGTGTGTGTGTGTAGGTGTGTGTGTGTAGGTGTGTGTGTGTGTGTGTGTAGGTGTGTGTGTGTAGGTGTGTGTGTGTAGGTGTGTGTGTGTAGGTGTGTGTGTGTGTGTGTAGGTGTGTGTGTGTGTAGGTGTGTGTGTGTGTGTGTGTAGGTGTGTGTGTGTGTAGGTGTGTGTGTGTGTGTGTGTAGGTGTGTGTGTGTGTGTGTAGGTGTGTGTGTGTGTGTAGGTGTGTGTGTGTGTAGGTGTGTGTGTGTGTAGGTGTGTGTGTGTGTGTGTGTGTAGGTGTGTGTGTGTGTAGGTGTGTGTGTGTGTAGGTGTGTGTGTGTGTAGGTATGTGTGTGTGTGTAGGTGTGTGTGTGTGTGTAGGTGTGTGTGTGTGTGTAGGTGTGTGTGTGTGTGTAGGTGTGTGTGTGTGTGTAGGTGTGTGTGTGTGTGTGTGTAGGTGTGTGTGTGTGTGTAGGTGTGTGTGTGTGTGTGTAGGTGTGTGTGTGTGTGTAGGTGTGTGTGTGTGTAGGTGTGTGTGTGTGTGTGTAGGTGTGTGTGTGTGTGTGTGTGTGTGTAGGTGTGTGTGTGTGTGTAGGTGTGTGTGTGTGTGTAGGTGTGTGTGTGTGTAGGTGTGTGTGTGTGTGTGTAGGTGTGTGTGTGTGTAGGTGTGTGTGTGTGTGTGTAGGTGTGTGTGTGTGTGTAGGTGTGTGTGTGTGTAGGTGTTTGTGTGTGTAGGTGTGTGTGTGTGTGTGTGTAGGGGTGTGTGTGTGTGTGTAGGTGTGTGTGTGTGTGTGTAGGTGTGTGTGTGTGTAGGTGTAGGTGTGTGTGTAGGTGTGTGTGTGTGTAGGTGTGTGTGTGCGTGTAGGTGTGTGTGTGTGTGTGTAGGTGTGTGTGTGTGTGTAGGTGTGTGTGTGTGTGTAGGTGTGTGTGTGTGTAGGTGTGTGTGTGTGTGTGTGTGTGTGTAGGTGTGTGTGTGTGTGTAGGTGTGTGTGTGTGTGTAGGTGTGTGTGTGTGTGTGTGTGTGTGTGTGTGTGTGTGTGTGTGTGTGTGTGTGTGTGTGTGTGTGTGTGTAGGTGTGTGTGTGTGTGTAGGTGTGTGTGTGTGTGTGTGTGTAGGTGTGTGTGTGTGTAGGTGTGTGTGTGTGTAGGTGTGTGTGTGTGTGTGTAGGTGTGTGTGTGTGTGTGTAGGTGTGTGTGTGTGTGTAGGTGTGTGTGTGTGTAGGTGTGTGTGTGTGTGTGTGTAGGTGTGTGTGTGTGTAGGTGTGTGTGTGTGTGTGTGTGTGTGTGTGTGTAGGTGTGTGTATGTGTAGGTGTGTGTGTGTGTGTAGGTGTGTGTGTGTGTGTAGGTGTGTGTGTGTGTAGGTGTGTGCGTGTGTAGGTGTGTGTGTGTGTGTGTGTGTAGGTGTGTGTGTGTGTAGGTGTGTGTGTGTGTGTAGGTGTGTGTGTGTGTGTGTAGGTGTGTGTGTGTGTGTAGGTGTGTGTGTGTGTAGGTGTGTGTGTGTGTAGGTGTGTGTGTGTGTGTAGGTGTGTGTGTGTGTGTGTGTGTGTGTGTGTGTGTAGGTGTGTGTGTGTGTGTGTGTGTAGGTGTGTGTGTGTGTGTGTGTAGGTGTGTGTGTGTGTAGGTGTGTGTGTGTGTGTGTGTGTAGGTGTGTGTGTGTGTGTGTAGGTGTGTGTGTGTGTGTGTAGGTGTGTGTGTGTGTGTAGGTATGTGTGTGTGTGTAGGTGTGTGTGTGTGTGTAGGTGTGTGTGTGTGTAGGTGTGTGTGTGTGTGTAGGTGTGTGTGTGTGTAGGTGTGTGTGTGTGTGTGTGTGTGTGTAGGTGTGTGTGTGTGTGTGTGTAGGTGTGTGTGTGTGTGTAGGTGTGTGTGTGTGTGTGTAGGTGTGTGTGTGTGTAGGTGTGTGTGTGTGTGTGTAGGTGTGTGTGTGTGTGTGTGTGTAGGTGTGTGTGTGTGTGTAGGTGTGTGTGTGTGTGTGTGTGTAGGTGTGTGTGTGTGTGTAGGTGTGTGTGTGTGTAGGTGTGTGTAGGTATGTGTGTGTGTGTGTGTGTGTGTGTGTGTAGGTGTGTGTGTGTGTGTGTAGGTGTGTGTGTGTGTGTGTGTGTAGGTGTGTGTGTGTGTGTAGGTGTGTGTGTGTAGGTGTGTGTGTGTAGGTGTGTGTGTGTAGGTGTGTGTGTGTGTAGGTGTGTGTGTGTAGGTGTGTGTGTGTAGGTGTGTGTGTTTAGGTGTGTGTGTGTGTAGGTGTGTGTGTGTAGGTGTGTGTGTGTAGGTGTGTGTGTGTAGGTGTGTGTGTGTGTAGGTGTGTGTGTGTGTAGGTGTGTGTGTGTGTAGGTGTGTGTGTGTAGGTGTGTGTGTGTAGGTGTGTGTGTGTGTAGGTGTGTGTGTGTGTAGGTGTGTGTGTGTGTGTGTGTAGGTGTGTGTGTGTAGGTGTGTGTGTGTAGGTGTGTGTGTTTAGGTGTGTGTGTGTAGGTGTGTGTGTGTGTAGGTGTGAGTGTGTAGGTGTGTGTGTGTAGGTGTGTGTGTGTGTAGGTGTGTGTGTGTAGGTGTGTGTGTGTAGGTGTGTGTGTGTAGGTGTGTGTGTGTGTAGGTGTGTGTGTGTAGGTGTGTGTGTGTGTGTGTGTAGGTGTGTGTGTGTAGGTGTATGTGTGTGTAGGTGTGTGTGTGTGTAGGTGTGTGTGTGTGTGTAGGTGTGTGTGTGTGTGTGTAGGTGTGTGTGTGTGTGTAGGTGTGTGTGTGTGTAGGTGTGTGTGTGTAGGTGTGTGTGTGTATGTGTGTGTGTCTGTAGGTGTGTGTGTGTAGGTGTGTGTGTGTGTAGGAGTGTGTGTGTAGGTGTGTGTGTGTGTGTAGGTGTGTGTGTGTAGGTGTGTGTGTGTGTAGGTGTGTGTGTGTAGGTGTGTGTGTGTGTAGGTGTGTGTGTGTAGGTGTGTGTGTGTAGGTGTGTGTGTGTAGGTGTGTGTGTGTAGGTGTGTGTGTGTAGGTGTGTGTGTGTGTAGGTGTGTGTGTGTGTGTGTAGGTGTGTGTGTGTAGGTGTGTGTGTGTAGGTGTGTGTGTGTAGGTGTGTGTGTGTGTGTAGGTGTGTGTGTGTGTAGGTGTGCGTGTGTGTGTGTAGGTGTGTGTGTGTGTAGGTGTGTGTGTGTGTGTGTAGGTGTGTGTGTGTGTAGGTGTGTGTGTGTGTGTAGGTGTGTGTGTGTGTAGGTGTGTGTGTGTGTAGGTGTGTGTGTGTGTGTGTGTAGGTGTGTGTGTGTGTAGGTGTGTGTGTGTGTAGGTGTGTGTGTGTGTAGGTATGTGTGTGTGTGTAGGTGTGTGTGTGTGTAGGTGTGTGTGTGTGTGTGTAGGTGTGTGTGTGTGTGTAGGTGTGTGTGTGTGTGTAGGTGTGTGTGTGTGTGTGTGTGTGTAGGTGTGTGTGTGTGTAGGTGTGTGTGTGTGTGTGTAGGTGTGTGTGTGTGTGTAGGTGTGTGTGTGTGTAGGTGTGTGTGTGTGTGTGTAGGTGTGTGTGTGTGTGTGTGTGTGTGTGTGTGTGTGTGTGTGTAGGTGTGTGTGTGTGTGTAGGTGTGTGTGTGTGTAGGTGTGTGTGTGTGTAGGTGTGTGTGTGTGTGTAGGTGTGTGTGTGTGTAGGTGTGTGTGTGTGTGTGTGTAGGTGTGTGTGTGTGTGTAGGTGTGTGTGTGTGTGTAGGTGTTTGTGTGTGTAGGTGTGTGTGTGTGTGTGTGTGTAGGGGTGTGTGTGTGTGTGTAGGTGTGTGTGTGTGTGTAGGTGTGTGTGTGTGTAGGTGTAGGTGTGTGTGTAGGTGTGTGTGTGTGTAGGTGTGTGTGTGCGTGTAGGTGTGTGTGTGTGTGTGTGTAGGTGTGTGTGTGTGTGTGTAGGTGTGTGTGTGTGTGTGTGTAGGTGTGTGTGTGTGTAGGTGTGTGTGTGTGTGTATGTGTGTGTAGGTGTGTGTGTGTGTGTAGGTGTGTGTGTGTGTGTAGGTGTGTGTGTGTGTGTGTGTGTGTGTGTGTGTGTGTGTGTGTGTGTGTGTGTGTAGGTGTGTGTGTGTGTAGGTGTGTGTGTGTGTGTGTGTGTGTGTGTGTGTAGGTGTGTGTGTGTGTAGGTGTGTGTGTGTGTAGGTGTGTGTGTGTGTGTGTAGGTGTGTGTGTGTGTGTAGGTGTGTGTGTGTGTAGGTGTGTGTGTGTGTGTAGGTGTGTGTGTGTGTGTGTGTAGGTGTGTGTGTGTGTAGGTGTGTGTGTGTGTGTGTGTGTGTGTGTGTGTGTAGGTGTGTGTATGTGTAGGTGTGTGTGTGTGTGTAGGTGTGTGTGTGTGTGTAGGTGTGTGTGTGTGTAGGTGTGTGCGTGTGTAGGTGTGTGTGTGTGTGTGTAGGTGTGTGTGTGTGTAGGTGTGTGTGTGTGTGTAGGTGTGTGTGTGTGTGTGTAGGTGTGTGTGTGTGTGTGTAGGTGTGTGTGTGTGTAGGTGTGTGTGTGTGTAGGTGTGTGTGTGTGTAGGTGTGTGTGTGTGTGTGTGTGTGTGTGTGTGTAGGTGTGTGTGTGTGTGTGTGTGTGTAGGTGTGTGTGTGTGTGTGTGTGTGTAGGTGTGTGTGTGTGTAGGTGTGTGTGTGTGTGTGTAGGTGTGTGTGTGTGTGT
>JAXIVJ010010093.1:47500-48594 GCA_036785665.1 Chirona hameri
GTGTGTAGGTGTGTGTGTGTGTAGGTGTGTGTGTGTGTAGGTGTGTGTGTGTAGGTGTGTGTGTGTAGGTGTGTGTGTGTGTGTGTAGGTGTGTGTGTGTAGGTGTGTGTGTGTAGGTGTGTGTGTGTAGGTGTGTGTGTGTGTAGGTGTGTGTGTGTAGGTGTGTGTGTGTGTGTGTGTAGGTGTGTGTGTGTAGGTGTATGTGTGTGTAGGTGTGTGTGTGTAGGTGTGTGTGTGTGTGTAGGTGTGTGTGTGTGTGTGTAGGTGTGTGTGTGTGTGTAGGTGTGTGTGTGTGTAGGTGTGTGTGTGTAGGTGTGTGTGTGTAGTGTGTGTGTGTGTAGGTGTGTGTGTGTAGGTGTGTGTGTGTGTAGGTGTGTGTGTGTAGGTGTGTGTGTGTGTGTAGGTGTGTGTGTGTAGGTGTGTGTGTGTGTAGGTGTGTGTGTGTAGGTGTGTGTGTGTGTAGGTGTGTGTGTGTAGGTGTGTGTGTGTAGGTGTGTGTGTGTGTAGGTGTGTGTGTGTAGGTGTGTGTGTGTAGGTGTGTGTGTGTGTAGGTGTGTGTGTGTGTGTGTAGGTGTGTGTGTGTAGGTGTGTGTGTGTAGGTGTGTGTGTGTAGGTGTGTGTGTGTGTGTAGGTGTGTGTGTGTGTAGGTGTGTGTGTGTGTGTGTAGGTGTGTGTGTGTGTAGGTGTGTGTGTGTGTGTGTAGGTGTGTGTGTGTGTAGGTGTGTGTGTGTGTGTAGGTGTGTGTGTGTGTAGGTGTGTGTGTGTGTAGGTGTGTGTGTGTGTGTGTGTAGGTGTGTGTGTGTGTAGGTGTGTGTGTGTGTAGGTGTGTGTGTGTGTAGGTATGTGTGTGTGTGTAGGTGTGTGTGTGTGTAGGTGTGTGTGTGTGTGTGTAGGTGTGTGTGTGTGTGTAGGTGTGTGTGTGTGTGTAGGTGTGTGTGTGTGTGTGTGTGTGTAGGTGTGTGTGTGTGTAGGTGTGTGTGTGTGTGTGTAGGTGTGTGTGTGTGTGTAGGTGTGTGTGTGTGTAGGTGTGTGTGTGTGTGTGTAGGTGTGTGTGTGTGTGTGTGTGTGTGTGTGTGTGTGTGTGTGTGTAGGTG
>JAXIVJ010010094.1:0-48589 GCA_036785665.1 Chirona hameri
TCACGTGCCTTTAGCATAGGGAACCTCCATTCCGAGAAATTCGTTAAATTACAAGTGCGTTAAATTGCTGTGGCTATGTGTCGGAGGGTGTTAGATATGGAAGCGGTCATAGTTGTAGCATTCAATGCTTGTACCATACAAAACAGCACCATCCAACGCTTGCGACATCCAAAAGTTTCGCCCGGGTAGGGAACATCGTCATGAACCAAGCTAGCAGCAGCCAAATCGTGGGTATCCAGCCACATACAAAGTAGTGGCAGCCAAAGCTTGCGACCTCCAAAAATAGAACACCGAGGACATCTACCTGCCGGGAACTATGTGTTCAAATATCGCCCGTAGATGTCTCACCATAGCCGTGGTGCGACGAACGCTGAGTAGAGTGACATCCCTTAAACACAGTGTATGGTGTACAGTGAACCCGACAGTGTCAGTGGCGCCGCCGCGGCGGCGGGACTGACGGGCCGGGGCGGCGGCGCGCTCCGCCGCCCGCGGGGTCTCAGGCCGCTCGCCCGGCAGCGCCGGCTGTGCGCGCTGGCGGTAGCCTTGCCTGCTGACGGAAAAATGTTCGCTTCTGCTGGCCTTGGAACCGTAGGAGCCCGTATATTTCCGTCGGGTTTTGAGCTGGGTCTGCATTGAGCTGGGTATGACGATTTTAGTGAGTAGATTTTCGGTACATATGGGAGCATATGGTGCATAGTTATCAGGGTGTTTACTGGTTGTTGACCGAGCTGGAGTAGGGATTTTGGACCTCGGCTTAGATACGGTAAGTATATGTAGTGTACCTACAAACCAGTAAAACGCCATTATTGGATCGGAACCGGCGGGCTTCAAGAGTTCTGTTCCAATTAGGTAGGAGCACTTTGTGTTGTGTTTTGAACCTCAGTTGACCTAAGATGACCGTGTAGGGGGTCACTGAGCAACTTTGCATAGGTCATCAAGAAGTGAGCTATACATACATGATCCTGAAATAAGTTGTCTGATGTAAGTGCGTATTCGCTGAATGGTGAGGGATTTGCATATTTTGCATAGTTGACATATAATGGGGAGGTCACGGAGCCGACCTGACCTTACGTCACAGATAGTACACAAATCCAAGATATGGTATTTGTAGGTATTTAACCGCCGCGGCGCTGGGGTCTCCAGTCCGAACGTGCGTGCTGGGGGGGGGGGGGTAAATTTTACCCCCCCCCCCCTTCGTATCTTCCAACCAATAACCGCAGCGAGACGCGCAAGGCGGCGATCGAAAGCAATCAGTGAGAGAATCTAACGCATGCCCGAAATTATTAACATAAGGTCACATGTCAGGTCACGGTCAGGGTCAAGTGTCAAAATGTCTTGTATTGGGTTTTTGGGGCTATACTTTCCAGTCCAAAGCTTGTGATTGCAACTATTATCTCACAAAGTGGCTCCCTAATGTATATTGCATCTCACTGCATAAGTTATAAGTGCAATTTTAAGCAAAGGGTCAAGTCAAGGTCAGGTCACTAAAGGTCACAGGTCGTACGAAAGCCATGCGATACATGTGTTGTATGGTTATTTTACACGTATAATGTCGATAGAAGCACATTTCACAGCATGACTCCATATAATCGCCCTCAGGGTCAGTGGTCAGGTCTCAAATAAGGTCATATTGTGAATTGATTAATCTATAGAAACATTGCATGTTTCTAGACTAGTTGTTGTCTTTAGTAATACATGGTGGGCATTTAGTTGTCTGTATCTGGTCAGTAAAAGCCAAAAACGCAATTAGAAAAAAATGACGTATGATGTTACTTATTCTGTAGAGAGCCAGTAAGTCAGGTCTAAAATAAGAAATTGCTTGTGAGAAGTTTGGGTTTGAACTTCGTTCATACTTGGCTCTCTATTTCGATTCCGTTTGTTTGAATATTTTCGAACATAAAACTTTGTGAAATTCTTCCCCCATAATTATAGGTTTTTTGCATTTTTGGGAGTCAAAAACCCAAAATTTTGAACATCTGAGATAGCCATGTTAAAGACTATGTTATTTACTTTCTTTTAACGCCTTTTATTTGCAATTTGAATCAACACGCTAGTTTCTACGATTTTTCAAACATTTAACGTTTTTCACCAAAATGACATTGACAAGGAAGTCACTAAAACGGTCATTATCTCCTCCAAATTGTCATAAAGTTTCATACAAATAGTTATAACACAAGTTGTAGAATTGATGCATCATAAGGGTTACCACAAGGTTCTCTTCGGAGTTTCTTGTCATAGTGTTTCAAGTTATGTGAGAAAATCCGGGAGGGGGGGGGGGGTAATAATTTACCCCCCCCAGCGCCGCGCGGGTAAGCCTAATTCATTATGTGAGTTTAGAAACTGCTCGGGACATACACTGTTGCCTGGGCACGAAGTGCTATTTTTGGGGGAGATGGTGTCACTTAATGCGACCTGGGTACATAGACCTGAAGTGACCCGAAGTGAAAAAAAAAACATTGCAAAAATGTGTGTTAATTGATGCCCGAACAGTGCATGACATTTTGTTACAAAGGACTTAGACTGAAAATCTGGACAACAGTTATCATGACCGATCAGCAGCTGTTTGAACAGAAATGCATCAACATAGTTCTAACAATGTCACACTCACACCAATCGGGTTTGGTTGCGCTCTTTAATGAGACGGGTGCGCATTTCCCAGATAAACCGGCTTACGTACCTATGCTCAAATACACAATGCAGTCCTGCTCTGATAGAGACTGGTACAGTTTTGAATCAGTGCCATTTGTAGCCAGTGCAATATAGACCATAGAATACAACTAGACAGTCTACTGAATCGGCTCCAACGACACCGTCGTCACAGGGATGGCTCAAAATGAGAGCTCATAAGTGAGACAGTGCTTATTTCCAGATAAAACCGGCTTACGGTACCCAGTACTCTAATACTCGATGCACCTTGCTCGATAGAGACTGGTACAGTTTTGAATCATTCCACTTGTAGCCCAGTGCAATATGGACCGAGTAAGATACAACTTAACACCACTGAATAGTGATCCCAACGACCACCGTCGTCACATGGATGCTTAAAATGTTCGCGTTTGAAGCCGAGATCCACTATTATAACGTCTCTGTGTTGGGTTTGAGAGCGGTGTAAATGAATCGGTTACTCGAGGACTTTATTTAAACCGGGGAACTCCCGCCCGCCCGTCCCAGCCGAATTATGGGTAGCCGTTATTGGTGTTGATGATAGTAGATAGTGGGTGATGATTGTGAGGGCGGCTGACCCAGGGCGGGCGGGTATCACTATTACACCGCGAGAGAACTCGCCGTGGGTGCCGCGGCGCGCCGAGCGCCACCGTACGTGTTAGGTCGCTTTGCTAAGTTGTAAGCTGGAGTGTGGAATCTGCGATATGAGTTGGGCCTTAACGGGTTCGCCCGGCTTGTGTTATTTACAGTTGCCTTATGCATTACCAGTGAGAATACTCACCATTATTTGACAAAATGTACATCGCCATTCACCGCATTATGCACTGACATTAGCACGATTCACTTTTTGAAAGACAAAAGACAAGAGCTACTAGCCTTGAGTGCATTAGTAGTGGGTCTTCTTTGATAGTGTCACACTTGCTTTCGTCTCCCATATGTGTCTGGCATTTTTCTGTAAATACTCATCGCGATCGTGGAGTGACGATAGTATCGCCTTCCGAGGATGACAATGTCGTTCATCTTCTCTGAGCTGTTTTGCTGGCCTCTCTTAGCTCTTTCGGTCAATTAGCTCTCTGCGACGACGGTGTCGTTGGGAGCCTATTCAGTGGCTTATCGCCTTCCAGATGACAATTCTGTCATCTTCTCTGAGCTGTTTTTGCTGCCTCTCTTAGGTCTTTCGTCAATTAGCTCTCTGCGAATTGCCCCGTAGGTGTTAGAGCTGTCAACCTATGAGCTCTGTACGCATATTCGTACTAACTTCAACTTTTCTGTATCGTGTTTTCAAGTCTGAGATCAGCTTGGTAGAGAAGGTTCTAACTCCGCCTTCTTCTCATCAAATTGGTGGGGCTGATTGGAGTATGGGCAGTTAAGTCAAGTGTTTGAGGAATTGGATGCTGTGCGACTTCGTGAGATGCACAGAAGTGACAGATTGAGTGTAGCCTTGCTTGCTCTCACGAAGTTTGAGATCGACGCCATATATGGCGTGAAAGGTTTCTTGATACTTGTTTGGTACGCTAGGCTTTATCGTGACTTGCTGGGTGCATCTCACCGAAGCGGCAGCACAAGTTCCCAAAATCTTGGAGCTTAACATACTGGAATTGCAGGACAGTACTGGGAGACGAAAGCAGAGGTTTGAAGGCATATCAAATAAAGCCTAAGATGCAGCTCTAGGCTGAAAGTGAATCGAGTTAGTTGAGTCAGTTTTAATGTGCGGTGATGGGCGGTGGTACAGTTGTTTCAAAAGTTATGTGTGAGTATTCTCCTGTTATGCAGTTGGGCTATGTTAAAAACACAGAAGCCGGGGCATACGTTGTGATGGCCAAGCTTATCGCAGAGATTCTCACTCCAACTTACTACTTTAGTGCAAAGCAACTTACACACTCATAAAACCTGACATACCACCATCAGCACTCTGATATAATCAGTAGAAGAATGTGTGTAGATATCTTGCGGCTAGAGAGCCACAGGGCGTACATAGGTTCGGTCTGTCGAAGTGGAAAGCCTGTTTCTCTATACGTTCCAGTCGGAGGGATTACCGTCAAGATCGATTCGTTGATGATGTAGTATCGATAGATCGTAGCATCAATAGCTGCCTCCGTTAAAGCTTTCTAATGCGCTCTTAGAGAATTCTGTTACGTGCCTGCACCATCGGAATTGTCTATTTCGGCGGTCCAGATGAATACGTGTACTTTCTAGAAGAGATGTGTGGCAATAAGGTTCGCTCTGGGGCCACTCTTCGCTAACTTCTACATGTGGTTTGTGTTGAGAACAAAGCTTTAAATGATACCAATCTTGCGCCTTCGACCGTACGCAGGGTATGTAGATGACATTTTTTGGTGAGGTGAGTGCGGGAGCAATGAACTTTTACATAGCTTGATAGCTTGTCTGGAGACCTATCTCGTTCTTACGTTTCACTTGTGAAAAGGAGCATTGACAAACGTTGTCATTTTTAGACGTCCTAGTGGATAGTAGAGATGGTAAAGTTCACCACTATGTGTTTGTCCGGTTATGGGCCACAAATTACAGGGGACGTAATGAAGCGCATAATACGAATGCCCGTGAAAAATAGTATAGTAGCGTGATAAGAGCCTTTGGTAGAAGAGCAAGATAGTAATATGCTCTACATGCTCTGCAATATAGTTTATATGCCTAGATATGTTAATAGATATGCTCTGCAATATATTTGATATGCTCTACAGTATTGAACTTTTACTCTGCTGAATTTGGGTGTAGAGGTAAAGTGAGGTGCTTAGTGAACAACGGCTAGTCATTAAGCAGTAGATTACGAGATTGAAGCGCAGCTAAAGATTGTATGTCAATCAGTGTCATGCAGGGTCAAATCAACTAGCTACGTTCAAGCTCTATTACCGGTAGACTTGATGAGTTTCAGCGTACAAAGTTGACGAACGAGTCGTACGGTAGTATCATACATAAGTGTGTAAAGTGCATATCATAAAACCTAAAACTGAACTTATCAGATTCTATCAAAACAAGAAGAACACGAAACTTAGTATGAATAACAATCTTAACACGAGTAATGACAACTTGAGAGTGCACCAATGTGGTTTATCAATTGTACATGTCCACACGAAAGATGGTATGCTTCGTCAAGAAATCTACATTGGTGTCACGACAACTGTCGCTCTCTAGAAGCCTTACGATGCTTTTGATGGATAGGGCACAAAAAGAACCAGGGACTCGTCTAACATGTTAACTTGGGAGGCAACCCCCCCAGTCAAGCAAACAACGGCCACGGGGGGTGGGGGGGGGGCAAGTTTAAACAGGTTATAATTGTTGGCGAGATGCACATTTGAACAGTTCTGTCCAAGTTATAGGCCAGGGATGTTGGTATCCTATTCAGTTGAGGTGGCTTCAACCCCGCCCCCCCTGCAACCTTAAGCGAGGAAGTGGTGTCAATACCGGGGACAAATCTATATTGTTGTGGAGTTGCCATGGTACTTTAAGCGACTTTCCCAGCTCAGCCCCCACTTTTCTGGAGAAGCTCCACCCCTGTTATAGCCTTGTGGCCACAGCTGCACACACATATACATATAGAGCTATTGTAACTGATTCATGATAGATGGCGGTATAATGACAATAATAACTCAAACCATGTTTTATATTATAGGACATAGGTCGCAAAGGCTTCGATAACAAGTATCATGATCTTTGCGATAGTCTGCAAATGTAAAGAAAACATACAGTAGCGGAAACCGACGCAGTCAAATACGCCTATTTTTCAATAAAAGCATGCGCATTGTTGATATGGCAGTTATCACTGCCAGCTTTACCGAATTGATTCCATTTTGTGAAAATCGCACAGAGGCTCTTAAAAGGAGATTATCACCTGTTGTATTTTGTTAGCAACAATTTATTTCGCTACCGGTTATGGTATTAAAAGTGATGTGATCTAAATTTAAGAATTAAAGTACAATGATTCTCTAATTCAAAGTTGGAAGTTTGGGAAAATTAAAGATCGGTATTTTCCCTCCACTATTGAAAAGTGCAACATCTGGGCACTTCTGCATCATTATATTCAGACGTTGTTTGAATGGGCACTTATAAAAACAAATCGGCCGATGGCTAAATAGGTTGCAGTCTGGGGCCAACCTAAACTGCCGATTGCAATGCACTTTTTTTCAAATGATTGTTGATTGTTCATAAAAGGTTTGGGCACATATTCGCAAAAGATAAGAGTGCAGGGAAACATATTGCATACCTTCATGATAAATAACAATGCGTAGGGAGGACTAATTTACTGAATTCGCTATCGAGTACTTGCTAGAGTACCGACCGATATAAGCGTGGCTCCTTGTCGGTATGATACTGTCAATATCTTTCGGTAGGAATTGTTTATAGCAAAATGTGATGAAGTTTACATCATATTTTGGGCCTCGTCTATGCGATTTCGAGGTGCCTACCCCCATTTTTGTGAAAAAGGTGATTATCTCCCTAAAGATAATCACTGTCCCAGTTTTCAGCATATATTTTTGGAGCTTAGATTTACTGGACAAAAGATGGATTAGTGTTGGACATTACTCCAAAACCTTAAACCAGGTAACATGACTAATGAATGATTGTCATGTCATATTCATTGTGAACCTTCCTGTAAGTAACTAGGCAATACAGTGAAAAAGTAGTGCATTTTTAAACTATGATGTAAATTTCATGGAGGTAGTTGTCGTACCCAGGATTCAGTCCAGGAGGGGGCAATTTTGGTATCAGGGGGCATAAGCCCCCTGATACCCACGACCCCACATACAAAAAAAAAACTCACCGTGATTTGGGGCCCACTATATTTATAGAGGGGCATATTTTCAACATTTTTCATCAAATGAAAAAGTATTCATTTTTTTTTTCAAATAAAAATGGAAGAAGGGGCCCCTTCGGACCCTTTTTCCAAAGGGAGCACAGTACGGCAAAGGGGGGCGCGTACGGACCTTCAGGGGGGGGGGGGGGAGGTGTAGATTGCCTCGTTTGCCCTACCCTTGGGGTTACGCCTATGTATAGGGTAAAGAGATGTCATTTTCAAGCTAAATTTGGAAATTTTGCCACACGTCCATTCTGGCTGTCATCTGTCAATAAAATTAACCCCCCTTAACTGGGGGTCTCAGCCGAACGCCATTGACTGGGGGGGGGGGGGGGGGGGGGGGGGGAGGGGGGGGGGGGGGGTCTTCCGAGGTAATGATCGCAGTGAGATGCGCAAGGCGGTATTCGAAAGCTCTCAATGAAGCACTTCTAAAGCATTCCCGAAAGGTTCGACATTGAGGGTCACATGTCAGGTCACGGTCGAGTCAAAGGTCAAAATCGATATATTTGAGTGTATGGTACTATCCATTCAATGCCGTTCGATTGGCGATCATGATCACCCGAAGTGCTCTCAAAGTGGTATAATACACAGGATCTCGCATGAGCTGAAAGTAAGATTGTTGGCCAAAGGTCAAGGTCAATGTCACAGAAGGTCACCATGTGCAAAATATATACGAAAGGTCATGCGACATATGTTATATGGGTTATGTTAGACGTATAAGTTCGATAGTGATAGTAATTTTACCACCTGACTTCATTCAAGTGAAGTTAGGTCAAACTCAGGGCCAAGGGTCAGGTCACTTAGGTCAAAAAAAGAAGATGAATATACATACAAACGCATGTTTTCTGGGCCAGGTTTTACCTCAGAGATGCAGGCGGTGACGTCCTTTCTTCGCAGCTGGTTATAAATAACCCAAGAACAATAAAAACAAATACTTCATGAGTTACCCATGACTTTAGAAGCTATATATATTATATAGTATATATATATATATATAGTATATATATATATATATATATATATATATATATATATAATAGTATATATATATATATATATACTTCTAAATGTATGGGTAACTCATGAGTATTTGTTTTTATTGTTCTTGGTTATTTATAACCAGCTGCGAAGAAAGGAACGTCACCGCTGCATCTCTGAGGTAAAACTGGCCCAGAAACATGCGTTTTGTATGTATATTCATCTTCTTTTTTTGACCCTATGTGACCTGACCTTGGCCTGAGTTTGACACTAACTTCACTTGAATGAAGTCAGGTGGTAAAATTACTATCACTATCGAATTATACGTCTAACATAACCCATATAACATATGTCGCATGACTTTCGTATATATTTTGCACATGTGACCTTCTGTGACATTGACCTTGACCTTTGGCCAACAATCTTACTTAGCTCATGCGAGATGTGTATTATACCTTTGAGAGCACTTCGGGGTGTATCATGATGCCAATCGAAGGCATTGAATGGATAGTACCATACACTCAAATATATCGATTTTGACCTTGACCTGACCGTGACCTGACATGTGACCTCAATGTGAACCTTTCGGGAATGCTTGTAGAAGGTGCTTCATTGAGAGCTTTCGAATACCGCCTTGCGCATCTCACTGCGATCATTACCTCGGAAGACCCCCCCCCCCCCCCCCCAGTCAATGGGCGTTCGCTGAGACCCCCAGTTAAGGGCTGGTTAATTTTATTGACAGATGACAGGCCAGAATGGGACGTGTGGCAAAAGTTTCCAATTTAGCTTGAAAATGACATCTTTACCTATACATAAGGCGTACCCAAGGGTAGGGCAAACGAGGCAATTACCTCCCCCCCCCCCCCTGAAGGTCCGTACGCGCCCCCCTTTGCCGTATGTGCTCCTTTGGAAAAAGGGTCCGAAGGGGCCCTTCTTCCATTTTTATTTGAAAAAAAAATGAATACTTTTTCATTTTGGATGAAAAATATGGTGAAAATATGCCCCTCTATAAATATAGTGGGCCAAATCCGGGTGAGTTTTTTTTTGTATGTTGTGGTGTGGTATCAGGGGGCTTATGCCCCCTGATACAAAATTGCCCCTCCTGGACTGAATCCTGGTACACACTACCTCCATGAAATTTACATCATAGTTTAAAAATGCCTACTTTTCACTGTATTGCTGTTACTTACAGGAAGGTTCAAATGAATATGACATGACATTCATTCATTAGTCCATGTTACTTGGTTTAAGGTTTGGTGAGTAATGTCCAACACTAATCCATCCTTTTGTCCATGTAAATCTAAGCTCCAAAATATATGCTGAAAACTGGGACAGTGATTATCTTTAGGGAGATAATCACCTTTTTCACAAAAATGGGGGGTGGCACCTGAAATCGATAGACGAGGCCAAAATATGATGTACTTCATCACATTTTGCCTATAAACATTCCCTACCGAAAGATATTGACAGTTTCATACCGACAAGGAGCCACGCTTATATCGGTCGGGTACTTAGCAAGTACTCGATAGCGAATTCAGTAAATTAGTCTCCCTACGCATTGTTATTTATCATGAAGGTATGCATATGTTTCCTGCACTCTTATCTTTGCGAATATGTGCCAAACTTTTATGAACAATCAACAATCATTTGAAAAAAGTGCATTGCAATCGGCAGTTTAGGTTGGGCCCCAGACTGCAACCTATTAGCATCGGCGATTTGTTTTTATAAGTGCCCATTCAACAACGTTGAGATATATTGATGCAGAAGTGCCCAGATGTTGCACTTTTCAATAGTGGAGGGAATTACCGATCTTTAATTTTCCCAAACTTCCAACTTTGAATTAGAGAATATTGTATTTAATTCTAAATTTAGATCACATCATTTTAATACCATAACGGTAGCGAAATAAATTGTTGCTAACAAAATACAAAGGTGATTTTCTCCTTGTAAGAGCCTCTGTGCGATTTTCAAAAATGGGAATCAATTCGGTAAAGCTGGCAGTGATAATGCCATATAACAATGCGCATGCTTTTATTGAAAAATAGGCGTATTTGACCTGCGTCGGTTCCGCTACTGGTATGTTTTCTTTAATTGCAGCATCTCGCAATGGATCATGATACTTGTTATCGATAGCTTTTGCGACCTGATGTCCGTTAATATAAAACATGGTTTGAGTTATTATTGTCATTATACGCCATCTATCATGAATCAGTTACAATAGCTATATAGTGTATATGTGTTGCAGCTGCCACATGGCCTATAACAGGGGTGGAGAGCTCTCCAGAAAAGTGGGGGCTGAGCTGGAAAGTCGCTTAAAGTACATGGAAATCCACAAAAATATAGATTTGTCCCCGGTATTGACCCACTTCCGCGTGTAAGGTTGAGGGGGGGGGTTGAAGGCCACCTCAACTGAATGATGGATACTACATCCCTGGCCTATATCTTGGACAGAACTGTTCAAGATGGTGCATCTCGAGCCATCAATTATAACCTGGTTTAAACTTGCCCCCACCACCCCCCGTGCCGTTGTTTGCCTTGACTGGGGGGGGGTTGCCTCCCTAGTTAACATGTTAGACGAGTCCTGGTTCTTTTTGTGCACTATCCATCATATGCATCGTATGGCTTCTAGAGAGCGAAAGTTGTTCGTGACACCAATGTAGATTTCTTGACGAGAGCCTACAATCTTCGTGTGTGACATTAAATTGATAAACCACATTGGTGCACTTCAAGTGTCTTTACTCGTGTTAAGATTGTTTTTCAGTTACTAAGTTTCGTGTTTTCTGTTTTGATAGTATATTGATAAGTTGCCAGTTTTTGGTTTTTGTCTATGCATTTCACATTTGTATGATACTACGTACGACTCGTTCGTCAACTTGTGTACGCTGAACTCATCAAGTTACGGTAATAAGTTTGAACGTAGCTAGTTGTTTGATCCCTGCATGACACTGATTGACATACTTCTTTAGCTGCGCTGTCAATCTCCGTATCTACTGCCTTGATTTGAATAGCCGTTGTTCACTAAGACCTCCTTTACTCTACAAAATTCAGAGGGTATAAGTTCATTGTAGCATAGTATATTTATATTGCAGAGCATATCTATTAACATATCTAGCATATATATTATATTGCAGAGCATGTAGAGCAATTCTACTATATTGCTCTTCTCACAAAGGCTCTTATCACGCTCACTTTATATTTTTCAGGGCATTCGTTTTTGCGGTCATTACGTCCCCTGTATTTGTGGGCTTACGGAAAACACTAGTGGTGAATTTACCATCTCTACTATCCACTAGGACGTCTAAAAATGACAACGTTTGTCAATGCTCTTTTCAAAAGTGAAACGTAATGACAGAGGTTGGTCTCCAGACTAGCTATCAAGCTTTGTAAATGTTCATTGCTCCGCACTTCTACAAAATATGTCATCTATCATACCTGCAGTAGGTCGAAGGCGCAAGATTGGGTATCATTTAAAGCTTTGGTTCTCATCAAAACACATGTAGAATTTAGCGAAGAGTGGCCCCAGAGCGAACTTATGTGGCCACACCTGTCTTTTTGCAAGTACAGTTTTCCATCTGGACCGCGAAATAGAAATTCGATGGTGCAGGCACGTAACAGTTTCTCTAAGAGCGCTTTAGATAGCTTTAACGGAGGCAGTTTGTTGCTACGTTTATCGTATACTTCATCAAGAATGATCTTGACGGTATCCTCGACTGGAACGTTAGTGAAAAGGCTTTCCACGTCGACAGACGCTATGTCGCCCTGTGGCCTCTTAGCCCGCAAGATATCTACAAATTCTTCTACTGATTCTATAGAGTGCTGTGGTGGTATGTACGGTTTTATGAGTGTGTTAAGTTGCTTTGCTAAGTTGTAAGTTGGAGTGTGAATCTGCGATATGATTGGCCTTAACAGTTTGCCCGGCTTCTGTGTTTTTACATTGCCATATGCATAACCAGGAGAATACTCACCAGTTATTTTGAAAAAATGTACACCGCCATTCACCGCATTAAAACTGACAATAACTCGATTCACTTTAGCCTTGAGTGCATCAGTAGGGTCTTTTTTGATAGGTTCAAACTTGCTTTCGTCTCCCAGTATGTCCTGCATTTCAGTATGTTAAGTCCAAGGTTTGGGAATTGGTGCTGCGCTTCGGTGAGATGCACAGAAGGCAGATTGACGTAGCCGTACAAAAGTATCCAAGAAACTTTCACGCATATATGGCGGCGATCTCAAACTTCGTGAGAGCAAGCAAGGCTACCTCAATCTGTCTTCTGTGCATCTCACCGAAGCGCAGCATCAATTCCTAAACCTTGGACTTAACTGCCATACTCAATCGCCCACCAATTTGACTGAGAAGAAGGCGGAGTTAGAACTTCTCTACCAAGCTGTTCTCAGACTTGAAAAAGATAAGAAAGTTGAAGTTAGTACGAATTTGCGTAATGAGCTCATAGGTGAAGGCGCTAAACTACGGGGCAATTCGCAGAGAGCTAATTGACGAAAGACCTAAGAGAGGCAGCAAAACAGCTCAGAGAAGATGACAGAATTGTCATCTGGAAGGCCGATAAGCCACTGAATAGGCTCCAACGACCACCGTCGTCGCAGAGAGCTAATTGACGAAAGAGCTAAGAGAGGCAGCAAAACAGCTCAGAGAAGATGAAAGAATTGTCATCTGGAAGGCCGATATTTCGTCATCCTCGATCGCGATGAGTATTTACAGAAAATGCAGAACATACTGGGAGACGAAAGCAAGTGTGCACCTATCAAAGAAGACCCTACTAATGCACTCAAGGCTAGTTGTCTTGTCTTTTGTCTTTCAAAAAGTGAATCGTGCTATTGTCAGTGCTAATGCGGTGAATGGCGGTGTACATTTTGTCAAAATAACTGGTGAGTATTCTCCTGGTTATGCATAAGGCAATGTAAAAACACAAGCCGGGCGAACCGTTAAGGCCAATCATATCGCAGATTCACACTCCAGCTTACAACTTAGCAAAGCGACCTAACACGTACGGTGGCGCTCGGCGCGCCGCGGCACCACGGCGAGTTCTCTCGCGGTGTAATGTGATACCCGCCCGCCCTGGGTCTGCCGCCCTCACATCATCACCCCATATTTATCTTTCATCAACACCTAACGGCTACCATAATTCGGCGGGACGGGAGGGCGGGAGGGCACGGTTTTTTTTAGTCCTCGAGTAACCGATGTCATTTTACAGCTTCAAACCAACCCAAGAGACGTTTTATTAGTGGATCGCCGGCTTAAACGCGAACATTTTAAGCATCCATGTGACGACGGTGGTCGTTGGAGCCTATTCAGTGGCTGTTAGTTGTATTCTACTGGTCCATATTGCACTGGGCTACAAGTGGAATGATTCAAAACTGTACCAGTCTCTATCGAGCAAGGTGCATTGTGTATTTGAGTATGGGTACGTAAGCCGGTTTTTCTGGGAAATACGCACTGTCTCATTTTGAGCTCTCATTTTGAGCATCCATGTGACGACGGTGGTCGTTGGAGCCGATTCAGTGACTGTTAGTTGTATTCTACTGGTCTATATTGCACTGGCTACAAATGGCATGATTCAAAACTGTACCAGTCTCTATCGAGCAGGATGCATTGTGTATTTGAGCATAGGTACGTAAGCCGGTTTTTCTGGGAAATGCGCACCGTCTCATTAAAGAGCGCAAAAACGATTGGTGTGAGTGTGACATTGTTAGACTATGTTGATGCATTTCTGTTCAAACAGCTTGCTGATCGGTCATGATAACCTGTTGTCAGATTTTCTGTCTTAGTCTTTGTAACAAATTGTCATGCACCTGTTCGGGCATCAATTAACCACATTTTGCAATGTTTTTTTTTTACTTCGGGTCACTTCAGGTCATGTCACCAGGTCGCATTAAGTGACACCATCTCCCCCAAAAATAGCATTCGTGCCCAGGCAACAGTGTTTGTCCCGAGCAGTTTTAAACTCACATAATTGAATTAGGCTTAACCCGCGCGGCGCTGGGGGGGGGTAAATTTTACCCCCCCCCCTCCCGGATTTTCTCCATAACTTGAAAACTATGACAGAAATCGAAGTGAAACTTGTGGTACCTTATGATGCATCAATTCTACATCTTGTGTTATAATTTTGTTGAAATTTATGAAAATTTGGAGGAGATAATGACGTTTTAGTGACGTCATGTCATGTCATTTTTGGTGAAAAAACGTTAAATGTTTGAAAAATCGTAGAAAATAGCGTGTTGATTCAAATTGCAAATAAAAGGCGTTAAAAGAAAGTAAATAACATTGTCTTTAACATGGCTATCTCAGATGTTCAAAATTTTGGGTTTTTGACTCCCAAAAATGCAAAAAACTTATTTTGGGGGAAGAATTTCCACAAAAGTTTTTTGTTCGAAAATTTTCAAAAAACCGGAAGATATATTAGAGAGCCAAGTATGAACGATGTTCAAACCAAATTTCAAAGCAATTTCTTTATTTTTGACTGACTTATGGCTCTCTAAGAATAAGTAACTCATACGTCATTTTTTTTAATTGCGTTTTTGGCTTTTACTGACCAGATACAGACAAATAAATGCCACCACTGTATTTCTAAGACAAAACTAGTCTAGAAACATGCAATGTTTATTTAGATTAATCATTTTCACATTTTGACCTTATTTGTGACCTGACCTTGACCTGAGGGCGATTATATGGTGTCATGCTGTGAAAATGCTGCTTCTATCGAATTATACGTGTAAAATAACCCATACAACATGTATCGCATGGCTTTCGTAGACCTGTGACCTTTTGTGACCTGACCTTGACCTTGACCTTTGCTTAAAATTGCACTTTTACTTATGCAGGAGATGCATTATACATTTGGGAGCACTTTGTGAGATAATAGTTGCAATACAAGGCTTTGGATGGAAAGTATAGCCCAAAAACCCAAATACTGACATTTTGACACTTGACCTGACCGTGACCTGACATGTGACCTTATGTTAATAATTTCGGGCATGCGTTAGATTCTTCTCACTGATTGCTTTCGATCGCCGCCTTGCGCGTCTCGCTGCGGTTATTGGTTGGGAAGATACGAAGGGGGGGGGGGGTAAAATTTACCCCCCCCCCCCCCAGCACCGCACGTTCGGATGGAGACCCCAGCGCCGCGCGGGTTAAATACCTACAAATACCATATCTTGGATTTGTGTATATCTGTGACGTAAGGTCAGGTCGGCTCCGTGACCTCCCCATTATATGTCAATATGAAAATATGCAAATCCCTCCCATTCAGAGAATACGCATTACATCAGACCAATTATTTCAGGATCATGTTTGTATAGCTCATTCTTGATGACCCTATGCAACTGTTGCTCAGTGACCCCTACAAGGTCATCTTAGGTCAACTGAGGTCAAAACAAAACAAAGTGCTCCTTCACATTGGAAAAGAACGTTGAAGCCCGCCCGGTTCCCGATCCAATAAGGGCGTTTTACTGGTTTGTAGGTACATACATATACTTACCGTATCTAAGCGAGGTCCAAAATCCCTACTCCAGCTGGCAAAACAGCTAAACACCCTGATAATATGCACCATATGCTCCATATGTACCGAAAATCTACTCACTAAAATCGTCATACCCAGATCAATGCAGACCCAGCTAAAACACGAAGGAAATATACGGGCTCCTACGGTTCCCATGGCCCAGCAGAAGCGAACATTTTTCCCGTCAGCAGGCAAGGCTACCGCCAGCGCGCACAGCCCGGCGCTGCCGGGCGAGCGGCTGAGACCCCGCGGGCGGCGGAGCGCCGCCGCGCCCGGCCCGTCAGTCCCGCCGCCGCGGCGGCGCCACTGACACTGTCGGGTTCCACTGTACACCACTACACTGTGTTTAAGGGATGTCACTCTACTAGCGTTTCGTCGCACCACCGGCTATGGTGAGACATCTACCGGGCGATATTTGAACCAATAGTTCCCGGAAGGTAGATGTCCTCGGTGTTCTATTTTTGGAGGTCGCAAGCTTTGGCTGCCACTACTTTGTATGTGGCTGGATACCACGATTTGGCTGCTGCTAGCTTGGTTCATGACGATGTTCCCTACCCGGGCGAAATTTGGATGTCGCAAGCGTTGGATGGTGCTGTTTTGTATGGTACAAGCATTGAATGCTACAACTTTGAACGCTTCCATATACACCCTCCGACACATAGCCACAGCAATTTAACGCACTTGTAATTTAACGAATTTCTCCGGAATGGAGGTTCCCTATGCCTAAAGGCACGTGAATTACACACAAATTGTTGGCTGCGTTTATCCAGCGTGGGAATACAGACGCCGCTCAAATATCAATATTTCTCCGGGATCTGCGGGACGGAGCTCACAAAGGCACGTGATTCACTTTGGAACTTTTTGGAACACTTTGGAACACATTGGAACAACCGCGAACAGACATGCCGCTCAAATATTCTTTTTTTCAGAATCTCCGGGACGGAGGCTACATGGCCATCAAGTAACGTCATGACGCCGGTGCGGTATGTGCAGCTACTGATACGTGCCGGGTTGCAGCGGCCCTGGACGGAGTTTCGGTGCCTTTTTGAGCAGGTTTCGAGGTCATTTTGGTTGTTCATACCCCCCCCCCCCCCCTCCCCGGCATGACCCCTTTCCACCAACACCTCTCCCTGCCCCTGTACACACGACCGGCCGGGAACTTGACTCGGATTTGACGCCGCTGAAATATTATATTGCTCCGGGATCTCTTGGACGGAGGTTCCATGCTCACAAAGGCACGTGAATTCAACCGCGGACAGACACGAAAACCTTGCTGTGTTTCGAGTGCAAAACGGACACTACTCAAATAGATATATAGGAGACTAGCGCATTGTGCTCGCTCCGCGTCGCAATCCCATATATTCGCAATCCCGATAGGTTGCATCCCGATAGATGAATGAATATTTGATTGATAGATGGATAACTTTTTTACTTTTTTGACTTGTTGGTTGGACTTGTGAGACTTGTTGGACTTGTCAGACTTGTTGTACTTGTTGGGCTTGTTGGACTTGTCGGGCTTGTCGGTCATGTCAGTCTTGTCGAACTTGTTGGACTTGCATCTCCAACTCCAACCAACCCATCTCCGACACAGCTATAGATATTTAACGCACTTGTAATTTAACGAATTTATCTGGAATGGAGGTTCCCTATGCGCAAAGGCACGTTAATGACACACAGATTGTTGGCTGTGTTTTCCCAGCTCGGAACTACAGACGCCGCTCAAATATGAATATTGCTCAGCGATTCTCCTGGACGGAAGTTCCATGCTCACAAAGGCACGTGAATTCAACTGCGGACAGACACGAAAACCTTGCTGTGTTTCGAGTGCAAAACGGACACTACTCAAATAGATATTAGGGGAGGATAGGAGGGACTAGTGCTAACCCGTCCGCTACGATGGACGATCAGCTGGCATCTCCGGGATGGAGGTATCCGTACCAATTCAATACGTTAATTAACTGGATTGGAACTGGAACTGCATAGGACATAATTACCTATTACCCGTCAAGGGATCACCGCCCCACCAACTCCGGTGCGTCGGTGACTTATCCCAGCTCCCACAAATGTCCTATGCATGGCTAGCTGGCATCTCCGGGATGGAGGTATCCGCACCAATTCAGCACGTGAATTAACTGGGACTTTTAAACTGAATAAGCTGAGCGGTGCCAGATAGACAGACAGATAGACAGACACAAACATACGCTTATCAAATAGTAATATAGACTAGCGTCTTGTGCTCGCTCCGCGTCGCAATCCCATAGATGGATGGATATTTGTAGAAATAACTTTTTTGAATTGTTGGCCTTGTTGGACTTGCTTGACTTGCTTGACTTGTTGGACTTGTTGGACTTGCTTGACTTGCTAGAGTTGCTGGAGTTGCTGGAGTTGCTGGAGTTGCTGGAGTTGCTGGAGTTGCTGGAGTTGCTGGACTTGTTGAACTTGTTGGACTTGTGCTCGCTCCGCGTTGCAATGCCATAGATTCGCAATTCCAATAGATGGATGGAGATTTGTATTTATTTGGCGGGGTTACGGGGCTTGCGGGACTTGCGGGGCTTGCGGGGCTTGCGGGGGCTTGCGGGGGCTTGCGGGGGCTTGCAGGGCTTGGGGAACTTGCGGGGCTTGCGGGGCTTGCAGGGCTTGCTGAATTTGTTGGACTTGTTGGCCTTGTTGGCTTACTCTTTCGATTTTTTCGAATTTTTCGAATTTTTCGAATTTTTAGACTTTTTAGACTTTTTAGACTATTTAGACTTTTTAGACTTTTTAGACTTTTTAGACTTTTTAGACTTTTTAGACTTTTTAGACTTTTTAGACTTCTTAGACTTTTTCGACTTTTTCGACTTTTTTTTACTTTTGACCGACTTGTGATTTTGTGTAACTTTTTCTGACTTTTTTTTACTTGTTTTACTTATTTTACTTTTTACGTTCTTTACGTTTTGTACTTTTTTTACTTTTTAACTTTTTGACTTGACTTTTTTTACTTCACCCCCAATCCATCTCGAACTCCAACCATTAGTAAAGTAACCTTGCTCCAACCAACCCATCTCCCACACATCGCTGACGCCGCTCAAATATTAATATTTCTCCGGGATCTCCTGGACGGAGGTTTCATGCTCACAAAGGCACGTGAATTCAACCGCGGACACACGGAAACCTTGCTGCGGTATGTGCAGCTACTGATACGCGCCGAGTTGCAGCGGCCCTGGACGGAGTTTGTGCCTTTTTGAGCGGGTTTGGCAGGTTCGGTTCGTACCCCCTCCCCCCTCCCCTCCCCCCCCCCCCCCCCGCATGACCCCATTCCACCAACACCCCCCTCCCTGCCCCTGTACCACACGGCCGGCCGGGACCTCCGCTCGGATTAAATTCTCGGCAATCTCCTGGACGAAAGACTACCTCACTAACGCACGTGCTTAACCCGCATTCTATTCGCGGACAGAGTGGTTTTTGTTGCTGTTTTGAGTGCAAAACGGACACTACTCAAATAGATATATAGGAGGGATGTGTTGGGTTTTTAATCTTGTTTGTCGCGAGGTTTACAAACAGGTTTACTTCCGTGTCACTTTTTCCCAGTAGAGGATACATGCGTACCTACTCAGTCAATTTTGCCACCCCTGGCAAAAATCGGTGGCGCCGCCCCTGCAGCCAGCACCATTGCGTATAACCGTGACTTAGCCGGGGTCGATTTTGTGTGTATTGTTTTGTATAGAAACGGCTTTTATGGCGGATAATACCAATCTGGTACTCATCAAATGACTTGGCTTTCATTCAAGATCTATTGAAGTAAAGTTAGTATGATTTATTCTTTTCAGAAAAATCGTTGATAAGAGAGTAAATCTCTGATGAAGCTATTCAGGACGTTCGTGGCCGAGAACATCGTCACGAATTTATGTTTTTGCTGTTATAGTATCCCACCATGAAAAAAAACTATGGTTTTCATACGCAAGACAAGTAAGAAGGTGAGTTATAGGAATTATATAAAACAGCGTGCGCAAGCTAAGCGATTGTCTTGAGAAAAAGAGACTATTTTAGAGGCGCACGACCATTGTGAAACTTGTCAATATTGTCTTATTTCCTATTATTTGAAGTAAACAATGCCAATGTTCAAATTACGCTTTCATATTTTAAACACGCGCACTGACTGAGGTGAATAGCTTCCTCCTCAAGTTTTTTCGGGAATAGCAGTTTACTCAATTAAAAAAAAAATCCAGTTCCCTTAAGTAACCAGACAGGTTTCTAAAGTACCTTTCTGTCCGCCAATGATATAGACTACTGTACCTTTTTGTCGTCCTGGGCCATGGCTTACGTCAGGGCAGAGTTGTCTGTCCAGTAGCTCACTGAAGGTTATACCCGCAAACTTGTTGATGATTCTGCTCACAGTGACATGCTATGTAGGCGACACCTTGATCCACACTATGCCCTTATGTCAGAACTTTACTGCCTCTCGGCTCTCGCCAGCGTCAGATAAGACGTCACCCATGGCTCTGTTCTGATTGGCTGAGGGAGGTGTGCGCAAGGTAACAGCCCGAGAATGAAATCGAGGCAGAGTTACAGACAAATTAAAATACAAGAACAGATGCTTTTATGAAACGCAACTGATACAGGAGCTGGGGTATCCTGTTTGTATTCAGTAACGTCGTATTTCGACCTTATTTGCCTGACCGCGAAATAAGGGTCATTAAATGGCAGCCAAAATGAAATAAATCGATTGAAGGGAGTGTGCCTACTCACATCGCTTAGTTGGGGTTATTGGCACTGGTCTATAGAACACAATTTTCTGAATTGAACCATTACATCATTTCTCCAGATTCACCCTAGTTGCTGAGATATTCAAAGACTCCAGGAATTTGCTTGGGAGCAAAAAGTTATCGGGTAGACTCCAGAGGGCTTCCGCTACTAGAAGCACTGCTACTATCGATTAAACTGCTAGCATATTGTTAGCCGCGGCCAAAAGCAATTCAACAAAACAGCTCGTGCACGCTGATAGCAGCAGCCGAACAGAAACTGGACGGCCATCATGTTTTTCGATGATGGCCGTTTCGATGATGGCCGATGGCCATTTTTTGAAAAAGATATCACATTAACCCTATTTGTAACAGGGGGGGGGGCGGATTCCGCCCCCCCCCCCCCTCATGTTTTTCGCAGATATCTCCAGAACGGCTGGGAGCAGGCCCATGAAATTTTGGGACTTTTCATAGAATTGAATACCGCATTTGGAGTCAAAATTTTGAGTTCTTAACCTGAACAGAGGCGGTTCCAGGGTACAGTTTTGGGTGGGTTCGGAGGCGATATTTGGCGATAATACGGAAATGCGATCTTCACGGTTTCTTCGTAACTGCCTCAAGTATGAAGGAGTTACATCGGTTCACGGTGATTGCAACAAGTGCAAATTAGTTGATGTTAATGAAATATCGTTAAAATTTCATGGCAGAGGCGGTTTCAGGGGCTTGAAAAGGGGGGGGTTTCCAGGAAGTATTCAATGCTTGGCGGGAAGCAAATAGAGCAATGTAAGGGGCATTTATAGCTATCAAGATGTAAAAGATAGCTTCTGCTTCCATTATTTGCATAATGTATTACATATAGAGTTTCAGGGGCGTGTTCAGGCACATGAAAAGGGAGGTGACTGGCTTGGTGATGACGATATACCAGCGATAACGGCGCAATAGACGGTTAGCTTATAATTATATATGCACATATGAGGCCAGGAAAGGGAATAAAGTCATTTTTTGCAGAGGCGCGCTCAGGAATGGAAGAAAGGGGGTCATATTATTGCAAGGAAACTAAGAGGCATGGGCGTACAATGGCATAACATACTGTAGTTTTCGGATGAAACACGCACCACAGGCTACTGTACGAACGATTATAAGATAATAGACAAGTCTAGGTAGGGTAAAAGGGGGGTAAGTAATGTTAATTGAAGTTGTAAGTGAAATAGTCACTGTTGACTAGTTAGTATCATAATAGCGGATAATATACTTTTCAAAAGGTATTGAGCCGCCCCAGTTTGGATCCTGGATACGCCTATTATGAAGTACAACATGCAAAAAGGAACTATCTACGATCAGTAACATATTTATAGTGCTGGGTAGCAACTTGTCTGCGGTTAATATTTTTTCCAATTTTACCCCCCCTTTTTCACTAACCTGGTACCGCCTATGGCAAACAATATGATTTTAACTGTTTTGCCTAATGTCACAATCACATACCATTTCATTTCTTTAAAAAACACATCAAAAAAAATTTTATTACGCATTTACTTCACCCCCATATTGAGTGACCTGCACACGCCTATGATTTTGAATTTTCAAACGTCACTGTCATATATCAATTTCCAATTCAATCTCTATCGATTCGTATTAATTGTGTTAAAATCGGTTGATAAACATGAAAGCTATGTTGGATCAAAAATACCACTAAAATTTGTGGTGTTTGCCCCCCTGTTGCCCCCTATCGAAAATTTAGATTTTTTATTAATTAGAAATGTAGATCGTGTTGAGAGGAACCAAACGACGTTTCATTTTTGAAAATCGGACGGGTAGATCTCGAGATCTCCGGGGGGGCGGAATCCGCCCCCCCCCCCCCCTGTTACGAATAGCCAGGAGCCTGTTACAAATAGGGTTAAGCTACGAAACTTGCACATAATAAAGTTCACAGTGGCAAGAACGTGCTGTGCAAAACTCGTCTTTCTATCTTGCATGATGTGACCGTAATTGTATTGTCTTATGTGCGCCGTTTACATAACATCACCATAGTGGCGATCGTTTTATAGATATCGAAACAAAAATAAACAAAAAACAATATAAGTGAAAATTCAACTAAAGGGGCTCCAGATGTGAATTTCATCATATACAACAAACAAACCAACAGCTACTTACCGTATGAAAAATATTTTTGACATTCCAAAACAGTAGGCACACTCCCTTTAAAGGAAATGTTTCACCTTTCTGAAAGTTGTCAAATATACGCTGGTTGTAGTCGAAAATATGAAGTAAGTGCTGCTGAAGACGATGGTCATATTTTGTTTCCTCTCGAGAAGTCTTTATACAAATTATGTTTTTTTATTTATTTTGTTTTGGTACAAACACAGTTTATTCTACGAACACCAGTAATGTCGTCCATATAATCCCATATAAATCCACATCGCTACAGAGGTACACTGAGAGCTCTTCAATCCACAGCGCACATGCCACATCTACCCAGCCCACTGGCGCGCCCTCTACAACTCCCGCCACCGACCGGAGCGCCACCTACGTCTCCCCCGCTCCACCAGCACACCGGCGCAATCCCTCGGGTGGAGGAAGACGACAGGCCTGCCGTGGGCGCCGGGCCGAGGCTCGTTCAGACAGCGGACCTGCTGCTGCTGCAGCGAGGCGACCGTCTGGGCGATGTTGTCCACCTCGATACAGATGTGGTGCATGCCGCCCGACGGGTTATTGTCCAGGAAGTTCGTGATGGGACTATCGGGCCCGAGCGGGTGCATCAGCTCCAACTTGGTGTTGCCCAGGTTGATGAACACGGTGCGGACTCCGTGCGCCGGAAGCGCCTCGGGCTCGCTGACATCAGCCCCCAGCACATCCCTGAATAGAGTGGTGGATTTCTTCAGGTCGGGTGTGGCGATGGCCACGTGGTTGAGCAGACCCAGCTTCCACAGCATCTTGGGCACACACAAGTCGCCGGCGTCTCCATGGGCGGCGCGGCTAAGCGGTCCGACCACCGTCCGTGCCACCAGAGCCATCTGTGCCGCCAACCACGGCCAGACAGCCCTGCCCAGCTTGAGCGCCATCTCAGTAGTTGACGCGCGGGGTGCTCTCTTGGAGGTCACGCTCGGCCACGGCGCCCCCGTTCAGCAGCTGTCGTTTCTTCTCCCGCAGCAGCTGCTCCTGCTGCGGCTTGATCTTGGTAAGGAACGTGTAGGCGCGCCAGCCGCAGCAGACCAGACACACCCCAGTACCTCCCATGCAAGTGCAAACACCCGCCCGGTGAAGCGTGTCTCCAAGTGTCTTTGATGGTGACCTTATCATGCTACCGTCTGCATATAACGCAGCAGCTCCGGCGGATCAGCGGGCCCTCATAGCGCGCAGGTTGACCAGCACATCCCTGAAGCTGAGTCGCCGGTGGTTCTTGAACTGCTGTTTGAGCCTCCACCATCGGCCATGGAGCCACTGCGGCGATCAGACGGAGTTGTGCGGACAGGCCTCGGTCAGAAAGCTCCAGTTAATGCCGCCCTCCTCGGTCAGCTGAGACCCGAATAGTACGTCGATGAGCCGCTGGTCGTTCCCACGGGTACACTCATCACCTCCCATCGTCTTCCAGCTGAGGTTGTTCAGCCATTGGCTGCGACACTGCCTCTCCGACCGGGTGATCACCGTGCCACCCATCCTATATTAAATTAAATTCGTATATCTTGGCAGCTTCGCTTGATATCTCCATCGCATCATCTGCAACATAAAGATGCCGCCCACCGGATCGCCACACGAGGACGATCCAAGGTGCGGCGGTCAAGCCATACCCCTTCTCCACCCCCCTTAGCGTAGTTATCCATTACCTTTTTTCGATTCCTCTCCACAAACCTTCCAATCGGTACAGAGGCACCCCCACCCCTAGACACACACCAGCCCCGGGGAGAGCCAGAAGGACAGAGGGAGAGGCCCGTGCAAGAACAGGCCTGTGGCCCGAGCCCACACCCACAACCAGGAGGACCCCACCGGGGAAATGGGACCGGGAAGGTGGAGGACCGTTCATACTACCTGCAAAGGCTACCTCTAGGCAACCTCATGGGCGGCCCCCACCCGCGCCGCCTCGCGTTTTACCGCGGCTCAACTCCGCGATGCGGCGCCCCCTCACCACCGGCCAGGCGTGCGAGCCGTCGACCACAGGAGCCGGCGCCTCACCCGCCCGGCCGGCCGGCCGGCCCCCAGCTCTGCTGAGGGCCGGTTTCGGTTTACCCGGGTGGGGAAAGGGCGGGGGCCTGTTATACGTAGTTAATTGCAACACTGGAGCTGAAGTTGTTCCAGAATTGATGTTTTTGTGCTTAGAAATCGCCACGTCTAAGTGGATTGGTTGCATGGCGTTTTAGTTGTTAAATAATTTGGAGGCAAAAACTCTAAACGTGTGTTGTCTGCTAACCGTTCTTGAGAAAGGGATGATTTAGGGTCCTCGGTTGCGTAATTGATGTCGGTTTGCAACGTGTTCCCTCCATTCAATTAGATTGTTCAGCTGAGCGGGCAGGGAGCGATGCAAATGTGTATAGATCATAATCATGCATTTCAAGTCACGGAGCATTGTAAGCGATTTAATACCAATCTCGCTAAGCCGAGAAGTAACTGTATCAGTATATCGAAGGCCCAGTATTACCCTAGCAGCCCTTTTCTGAAGAAGAAACGGTCGTGTAAGATTAGTTTCATAATTTATGAACCAAACTAGATTACAATAATTAAAATGTAGAAGCACTAATGCATTATACAAGCTGATTAATTGAGCAGGTTCCAAGACGCTCCTGCTTCTGAACATGCATCCTATACCAAGGGCAACCTTTTGGCAGACATAATTTATAGGCTCCCGGAATGAAAGAGCCTCGTCCACTATAACTCCAAGAAATTTAACATATTTCTAATTTTTTAGGTGTATATTGTTGAGGAGGATGACAAGCGGTGCTTCAACTCTTTTATTAGTGTACAATTAGTACGATGTCTTGGCTACGTTTAGGCTCAGCTGGTTACAAGCAAACCAATTCTCTACTTTGGATAGTTCATTATTTGCTAATTTGCATAACTCAGTCAGATTGTGGTGGGACAAAAAGAGGTTTGTGTCATCCGCAAATGTAATTTTCTTGAATGATGCAGATACATTTTTGAGGTCATTGACATATATCAGAAATAGCAGCGGACCTAAAACATTGCCTTGAGGTTTAAAACACTGCCTGCAAGTGATTTTTCGCCCATTAGAAATTACTTTACATTCCTTATCATTGATTTTTGCTCTCTGCCTCCCGTTCCTTAGGTAATTTTGTATGAGCATAAGTGCATTTCCTCGGATACCGTATTTACTAAGTTTCTTGCACAGGATTTCATGATTCACAGAATCAAATGCCTTTTTTATGTCCAAATAAATGCCAAGAACATAATTGCCATTATCTTTTTCCTCACTAGCAAAATCAATACAATTGAATAGGGCGTGTTCTGTCGAATGATTCGTTGGAAAACCATACTGCGAGCTACTCAATATATCATGATGTTTTAGGAAACTGTTGAGTCGCTCAACTATGCACTTTTCTATAATTTTCGAGAGAGGTGAAATTATTGAAATTGGTCTATAATTTCCAGGGTCATCTTTATGGCCAGCTTTGTAGACCGGGGTGACAATTGACTCTTTCAGTGATTCAGGAAATCTACTGGTTGAAAGCAGATATTAACTAAATAGCTTAATGGGGATGACACACTAGGAGACAATAATTGCAATATTCTATTTGTGATTGGTTCAGTACCATCTCCCTTGTTTGTAAGCTCAGATAGGATGTTTCTCATAGTTTCAGGGGTTACTGGACTTAAGAAGCAGGTGCCAAGTACTTCATGTATGAATGCAGTTGGTTCGGTTGGGCTAGGTGGAGCAGATTGCGCTAATTTTGGACCAATAGTGGTGAAAAATTCATTCAAAATGTTGGCAATGCCCTGCTGATTGTCTACTATACCTTTGTTTGTCTTGAGACGCTTTATGTTTGTCGGTTTATAGTGCTGACGTCCACAAGCCTCATTCAATACCTTCCAAATCTTCTTACTATTTCCTTTGTGCCTGTCGATTTGGTCTTGGAAATGTTTTTTTTTGGCTGCTCTTATGACACTCCGAAGCCGATTTTTGTCAACTTTAAATGCTGCTAAATTTTCGGGTGTCTTATTTTGTAAATAAGTTTAGAATAATGCAGTTTTAGCATTGATTGAAATCAGGATGCTCAGAGTTATCCAGGGCTTGAGGGGAGTGGTTTTACGGCATACTTTTTCAATAGGCAAAAGTGGTCAATGTTGGATCTGACAGTCTCACAAAAGACACGAACAGCTGTGTCAGGACTCTCTAGGTATCTAAATTCAGCAAACTTGTGGACAAGCCCCTCATTGAGTAGGGTTTCTCCAGACTGGGTAATCTTTCTCCGGTAGAGGATCCTATTGCTCCTACTTTCCTCAACTTCCTTCAGAGGAGTATCTAAGAATATGGGGAAATGATCTGATAAGCTTAATTCCATAATTACACCAGAAGTTGCAGGGCCCAGGTAGTTTTTATTTCATTTCGTGAGGCATATCCGCTGCATGCAACGGCTATTATATGACTCGAGTCAAAACACGATCAAATAATTGGGCTTGGGTGACGCAACACTCATACTTCATGTAGGTACACATCACAGGGCACACAGAACACATCACAACACAATTTCTCATAAACGAGTGCAGTGAGTCATAAAACTAAGTCTCACGCTCACGCTCCATCAGGTACTCTTTGAGCTCGCGTTTAAAACTAACGAAATTCAAACAACGCAGCTCAGACGGCAGCTCGTTGTACTCAGCGACAGCCCCGTACAAATAGCGACGCCTCCCAAACTCAGTCCGTATAGAGGGCGTCACAAGCATTCCACTCTGTCGGGTGTCTCTCCCGTGCACACTTTGCCTAGTTATTAAACCTTCGGCAAAGTTTTGTGGCTCAGACGAAGTCAGCATTTTTTGCAGTAACACTAGGTAGCGATACTTATGCATGCTGTCTACATGAAGCCAGCCGAGGTCATCAATCACATCGCTCACAGGATCGTATTTCCTCCGGCCAGAGACCACTCGCGCAGCGAACCTCACTAACTTATGAAGCCGTCTGCGTTGCGTCGCATTGCTAGCGCCATATCCGGACAGACAGTACCGAATCGCCGAGAACACCAGACCTTGCACCAACGTAACCATCACTGAATGGGGGAGACCGTGCCTGCTGTGGCTCAGTCCGCACAAAGTGCCAGTACACCGCCGTACCACGTCGTCTGTATGTGTGGCGAAAGTCATGTCACTATCGAACCAGACACCTAGGTTTTTGACAGTGTTTGAGCAGGTGATGGTTGAGCCGGAAAAGGTAATGCTGATTCGGGGAAGAAAAAAAACGCGTTGGCCGTCATTTACATCGTACTCGGTAATCCAGCCAAGGTTCACGAAATAAGGTCGTCTGACTTCCAGGACCAACAATCTTGAAGTGGCTGTCAGCTAATCAGCGGCGGTACTAGCCTAGACCCATTTTTCAAATTCGAAATTCAATTGCTTAAAAACGGATAAGTTTGGGGGAAAATGACCTTAATAATTTAGACATTTCAATAACGGCCAAAGATAATGGCTATCTCAGTTCAAAACCAACACAAAGGTGAACCATTTCCCTTAATATTACTATTGTTATCCAGTGAAACGTGCAACCGAAACTGGAAACGAGTATCGCATGAAGAGTGCGAGATTCTCTTTCTGACAGCAATACTCGCTGTGTCCTGACAATGTGGCCATGTGCTTTCAGGAGGCACCAAACTACCTTAAAGGGAATGTTTCACATTTGTATTAGTTTTAAACTGAGATAGCCATTATCTTGGGCACTGGCGGATCTAGGGTCCGAGAATGGGGGGGGGGGCTAAAATTTCGCTCCGCTTCAGCAGAGAAAAGTTGTTGACCGGTGTGTGGGGAGGGGAGGGGGTGGAGTCGGGTCGTCAACGCGAAAAATCGTTGAGCGGGGGGGGGGGAGGTAGTGGTGTCGGGTTTTCAAAGAGAGCATTGACCGGGGGGATTTTTCTTCTTCCTAATTATCACTTCTTACAGCCAATGCAGGAACGCGCGGGGCGGGGGACATCCTTGTATTGAATGCCCGCCATGCTCCTGCGTGTGTGTGTGGGAGGGAGGGGGGGGGGGGGGGCATTTGCCCATAATGCCCCCACTCCTCTGGATTCGCCAGAGGTAAAACCAGGCAAACCCAATTTTACCTCTTCTGTCGCTTTCAAACATTTTCTTTTGTAGCTGAGTTCATGCTGAGTCTGATCTTGACTAGTTGGAAATGCTAAGAATTGCGAGACCTCTACTCATAGCACCCATAAAATGCACCGGAATAAGAACCTAAGCCTGGTGCAAAATGGGTGTCAGATGTAAAATTGGTACCAGAAATTACTTGAGTCTGGATATGACCTGAGGCCAAAGTATCCATCCCAAGCTATAGTAATTTAACCCGCGGGTTACTGGGGTATATTTCATAACGCGACTTACTGGGGGGGGAATTTTTTGCCCCCTCGGATCTCCGGAACTGCTGGACCGAATGCAAAAATTCAAACGGCATTCGATAGCCCTGTGCAATTTATCGAGGGAAACATAATATTGTTGACCTCGGGGTCACCGATGACGTCACAGGTCAGGTCAAGTACAAAATGTTTGACCGTTTCAAATGGTCTCGATGGATGGAATTGTCGCGCAAAATTGCGATGTTAAACGCATAAGCTGTCGTTAAATCGGTATGATTCGTGTGTCTGACACTTCTAAGTACCTTTCTAAGCTGCTTATGACCTTGGGTCAGGTCAAGGTCATCCGAGGTCACGAGGTCAAACTGCAGATTACGGCCATTAGGCGTTGTAACACATGTTTATGGGTTTGTTTTTCGTCTAGAACGCGTAAAATGACCTTAGAACATTGTTTCTTCCATATAAAAAGAAGTAAAAAGTAAAAATGGAAATGCGTTTTTTATGCATAGTATTGCTGTGAGAGGTGGTCGATTTTTGTCATTTAAAGGTCATAACTCAGTCATTTTCGAAGATATTGACTTCAAATTTGGTACACATATTCACCGCACACGTCGCGATCACATATATTCCGGTTTTGGGATAATTTGGATTTTTTCTTGAAAATTTTGTAAAAAACAAAACATTATTTGGATTTCTCAAAATTTTGAATTTCAAAATAACTCAAAAATCTGAGATAGCAGTTTGATATCCCGGTCTATTGTAATTAATTTGATGTAAGACAATTGAGTTTATCTCAAACGTACCTTTGACAGCGTTTTCCGCAAACCATTATTTTGAAACAAAAACCGAAGAACATGACGTCACTCTGACGTTATTCCCGGTTGATCTATGATAACCTCATATTTTTCCTTTTGCCAACATGTGTAGAATTGATGTGAGAGAAGGTACTGCAAGTTTGGTGACGATACCGGTGTTCGTTTAGGAGTTATTGCAAAATAACGTGAGGGGGGGCAAAAAATAGCCCCCCCCCCCCAGTAACTCGCGGGTTAAAATAACCTTGGCAATGCAAAATGTTAACTTTACCTACAAATTCACAAAGTGTTAATTTTATTTGGCTACATGTTTACAGGGAAAAGGAAAACAACGATACCCAAGTCCCAGTCACAATTCCTCAAATACTGTCGAAATGCGTTCCACGCACGCTATTCAGCGCTATAAACTTTGGCGCCAAAACGCGACGTTTTTGAACTTACGTTGGTTGCAGGAATCGCTCCAGATCCAAAATAGCGCCAGACCCGCCACTCATATTTGGAAATGTCGAATATAAAGTCAAGACTCATCATACTTAGGGAAAGTGGCGTACCGAGTATCAACTATCAGGACATGCAGGTCTTGACCTGGTCCTTTGGAACCGAGGCGCCCATGCAAAGCTGGCGCCCCTCCAATCAGTCACGACGCCCCTCTGGCCAGTGACGGCGCCACTCCGGCCAGTGAGGACGCTCCCCCGACCAGTGACGGCACTCTTGTGGCCAGTGACGGCACCCCCGGCCAGTGAGGGCGTCCCATGTCATAGACGGCGCCTCTCCGGCCCGTGACAGCGCCCCTCCGGCCAGTGACCACGCCCCTCCGGCGAGTGACGGCGCCTCTCCGTCTAGTAACGGCGCCCCTCCGGCGAGTGGCGAGTGACGGCGTCCCTCCGACTAGTGACTGCCCCTCTTTGGCGGGTGACAGTGCCCCTCCGGCCAGTGACTCTCCTTCTGCACAGTGCGGAAGGAGAGGCTCTCTCCCCCCCCCCCCCTGCAAAATTTCGCAAATAATTGTGGCGGCCCTGTCGATCGGGTGGCGCCCCTCAAGACAATGACCTGGCCTGGCCCTTTGTGAATTTCTGCGTACGCCACTGCTTAGGGAGTCATAAGTCAGTCAACGCTCAAGATATTTCTTTGACATTTGGTTTGGGCATCGTCCATACTTGGTTTTCCAATATGCATTCCGGCCTCTTCACATGATTTTATATTTTATATGATTTTATGAAGAAAAACAAATTGTAGAGAAAAAAATCACCAAATCAAAATTTCCCAAACATGTTCAAAAACCGGAATATATATATTGGAGAACGAAGTATAGACAATACCCACACCGAATTTCAAAGTAATATATCTAGTTTTGGCTGACTTATGGCTACTTAAGTATGATGGGTCTGGATTTTGTATTCGACATTTCCAAATATGCACGCGCCACTTTCCCTCCTGCTACCAAAATGCTTCAAAATAGAGGGAACACGAACAAGGACATAAATAACCATTGTTTTGTCGCAAAAGGTTATTTTTCGCAGTCAGTACCCATTTTTCATCGCCAGTTTCAGCGGTTTTTGAATGGGTCTAATTTATATTGCCGCCCCTGTCGAGCGTGGGATGGGGGCTTTTGCCCCTGCCCCCCCCCCCTCCCCCTGGATCCGCCAGTGATACAAGGTAATTCACTCACGCGCTCCTCTGCCACCGATCAGGCAGCAGGAGACCAAGGCTGTGACGCTGCGTGGAAAAATTATAACTTATGTTGGTTGTGAATCACTCCAAAGTAGCGTCAGACGTGCCACATTCCCTATCCCTACTGCTACCAAAATGCTACAAAATAGAGGAAACACGAACGAGGCAAAACAAAAACAATACTTCTTTCGCAAGAAGTTATTTTTTTTTTCGCAAGCAGTATGTACCCATTTTTTCATCGCCAGTTTCAGCGTTTTTTTTTTAGGGGGGGCTAATTTCTATAGCCGCCCCTGTCGAGCTTGGGATGGGGGGGGCTTTAGCCCCTGCCGCCCCCCGCCCCCCCCCCCCCCCTCCTGGATCCGCCAGTGATCTTTGGCCGGTATTGAAATGTCTAAATTACCAAGGTCATTTTCCCCAAAACTTAACCGTTTTTAAGCAATTTAATTTACCATTTACAAAATGACTCCAGGTTGGTGCAGCCGCTGATTGGCTGACAAGACACCTTATCAGCCAATCCCACTTTGGCAGCCACAGCGGCGGTCTATAGCGCAACACTGACGTCATTCGCCCAAATCTATAAACTTAATTTGTATAAAGTTAAGTGACTTTTCGAGTGAAAAAATATCACCATCGTTTTCAGTCGCACATACTTCATATTTTCTACTACAACCAGCGTATATTTTACATTTTTCAGAAAGATGAAACATTCCCTTTAGCAGGCGAGTTACTGGAGGGGGAGGACTATTTTAATTTTAAAAAATGAGGTCATGATAGGTCAACTGGAAGTGACAGAACTGATGTCAAAGTGACGTCATGTTCTGCGGTTTTTGTTTAAAAAAAGAAGGGTTTGCAAAAAACGATGTCAAAAGTACAGTTTTCAAAATAAATTAAATTGAAATATATCAATTGACTGACAATGGCCTGGGCTATCAAACCATGCTATCTCGGATCTTCGAGTTTTATAAAAATTCAAAATTGTAAACATTCAAAGACAAACTGTATTTTTTTGCCATATTTGCAAGAAATTTACAAAGTTTCCCCCCAAAAACGTAATATATGTAATAGAAACCTGTCCCGCAAATATGCGTATTAAATTTCAAGTAGATATCATCAAAAATTATGACTTATGGCCTTTCAAAGACAAAAATCGACCACATCTCACAGTATTACCATGCATACAAAAATGCATTTCCATTTTTGCCTTTTACTTCGATTTCTATGAAACAAACAATGTTCTAATGTCATTTTTCGGGTTTGAGTCGAAACATTAACCCATAAGCATATGTGCAAACGCCTAATGACTGCAATCGACAGTTTGATCTCGTGACCACGGATGACGTTGACCTGACCCAAGGTCAGCAAAAGCTTAGGATGGTACTTAGGAGTGTCAGACACACGAATCGTACATATTTATTGACTGCTTATGCGTTTAATATCGCTATTTTGCGGCGACAATTCCATCCACCGAGACCTATATGACACGGTCAAACATGTTGTCTTAGACGTGACCCTATCAGGGGTCACGTTTTTGTTTTGTTTTGTGGCGGGGGAATCCAGTGACGTATTTACAAAATGGTAGAGCGCGTCGTCAACTCGTCAGCAATTGTACAGCCGGCCGTTGGGGGGGGAGGAATCATGGTTTCAGGACCTTTGGGGGGGGGGGGGGCATGACCCTTACCCCCCCCCCCCCCCCCTGAATCCACCCCTGTGGTCTAATGACGTCATCGGTGACCCCGAGGTCAACAATATTAGGTTTCCTTCGATTAATTTTCCAGGGCTATCGAATGCCGTTTACATTTTTGAAATCGGTCCAATAGTTTCAGAGATCTGAGGAAGGGGGGCAAAAAATAGCCCCCCAGTTAGTCGTGTTACGGAAAATACCCCAGGAACTGCCCGGTAAATGTTTTCATGTGTATAAGTATTTTATACACAGCATGTACCTGCTGATAAGGTTTAAACTGCATTCCAAATGGAAGCCTTATTACTAAACATCAGCACTTTCTGTGTAACTCGATATTTGGCTATCGTTCACTCTTTTGTTGCTCGATATTTGTTTCTGGGACGAAAGATCCATGTTAGAAACACATTTATTGGTCATCACAAACCCACTTAGAGATCTAACAAGTGAAACATTATTTTAAAACATCTTCCGCATCTTGTAGCGTAATTCATAATACTGGCCATGGTTTTTGAAAGCAATGCCCAGCTGATCACGGCACTATCGAAGAAGCAAAAACAATGCATTCATTCGCACAAACACACACAAAGGCACATGTTCTTGCAAAATGGCGCTTACAAAGTGTGCCAAAGTGCATAAACCGACACTTTGATTACAAAAATATAATCATATGAATAATTTCCATATGTGGAATACGATGTCAGTGTGACGTCACACAATACACTTCATATATAAATACAGTAGCACGAATCATCACTCCGCTTCTTCTCCAAAAACACGCGTAGAAAGAACCTATCAGCAACTGATCACAACCGGCACCGGCTCACGACATGACCGCATCACCAATGATCGCTGTAGGTGCCGTGTGCGTGTGACGAGATGCAGCAGAGCTACATGTGAGAGGTGACCTCGTAGCTGGGGGGGTTGTCGACGCCCGCCTCCGCCGCGGCCGTCTTTTCCCGGTTGGCGATGTTTCGTGAGTGTTGATACCAGCCGTCGGTGGGACGGATACTGTTTCTCAGGCGCTGTGAAGAACAAGACGGGGTAAGGCACGGCCAGTGGGACGGATACTGTTTCTCAGGCGCTGTGAAGAACAAGACGGGGTAAGGCACGGCCAGTGGGACGGATACTGTTTCTCAGGCGCTGTGAAGAACAAGACGGGGTAAGGCACGGCCAGTGGGACGGATACTGTTTCTCAGGCGCTGTGAAGAACAAGACGGGGTAAGGCACGGCCAGTGGGACGGATACTGTTTCTCAGGCGCTGTGAAGAACAAGACGGGGTAAGGCACGGCCAGTGGGACGGATACTGTTTCTCAGGCGCTGTGAAGAACAAGACGGGGTAAGGCACGGCCAGTGGGACGGATACTGTTTCTCAGGCGCTGTGAAGAACAAGACGGGGTAAGGCACGGCCAGTGGGACGGATACTGTTTCTCAGGCGCTGTGAAGAACAAGACGGGGTAAGGCACGGCCAGTGGGACGGATACTGTTTCTCAGGCGCTGTGAAGAACAAGACGGGGTAAGGCACGGCCAGTGGGACGGATACTGTTTCTCAGGCGCTGTGAAGAACAAGACGGGGTAAGGCACGGCCAGTGGGACGGATACTGTTTCTCAGGCGCTGTGAAGAACAAGACGGGGTAAGGCACGGCCAGTGGGACGGATACTGTTTCTCAGGCGCTGTGAAGAACAAGACGGGGTAAGGCACGGCCAGTGGGACGGATACTGTTTCTCAGGCGCTGTGAAGAACAAGACGGGGTAAGGCACGGCCAGTGGGATGGATACTGTTTCTCAGGCGCTGTGAAGAACAAGACGGGGTGAGGCACGGCCAGTGGGACGGATACTGTTTCTCAGGCGCTGTGAAGAACAAGACGGGGTAAGGCACGGCCAGTGGGACGGATACTGTTTCTCAGGCGCTGTGAAGAACAAGACGGGGTAAGGCACGGCCAGTGGGACGGATACTGTTTCTCAGGCGCTGTGAAGAACAAGACGGGGTAAGGCACGGCCAGTGGGACGGATACTGTTTCTCAGGCGCTGTGAAGAACAAGACGGGGTAAGGCACGGCCAGTGGGACGGATACTGTTTCTCAGGCGCTGTGAAGAACAAGACGGGGTAAGGCACGGCCAGTGGGACGGATACTGTTTCTCAGGCGCTGTGAAGAACAAGACGGGGTAAGGCACGGCCAGTGGGACGGATACTGTTTCTCAGGCGCTGTGAAGAACAAGACGGGGTAATGCACGGCCAGTGGGACGGATACTGTTTCTCAGGCGCTGTGAAGAACAAGACGGGGTAAGGCACGGCCAGTGGGACGGATACTGTTTCTCAGGCGCTGTGAAGAACAAGACGGGGTGAGGCACGGCCAGTGGGACGGATACTGTTTCTCAGGCGCTGTGAAGAACAAGACGGGGTGAGGCACGGCCAGTGGGACGGATACTGTTTCTCAGGCGCTGTGAAGAACAAGACGGGGTAAGGCACGGCCAGTGGGACGGATACTGTTTCTCAGGCGCTGTGAAGAACAAGACGGGGTGAGGCACGGCCAGTGGGACGGATACTGTTTCTCAGGCGCTGTGAAGAACAAGACGGGGTAAGGCACGGCCAGTGGGACGGATACTGTTTCTCAGGCGCTGTGAAGAACAAGACGGGGTAAGGCACGGCCAGTGGGACGGATACTGTTTCTCAGGCGCTGTGAAGAACAAGACGGGGTAAGGCACGGCCAGTGGGACGGATACTGTTTCTCAGGCGCTGTGAAGAACAAGACGGGGTAAGGCACGGCCAGTGGGACGGATACTGTTTCTCAGGCGCTGTGAAGAACAAGACGGGGTAAGGCACGGCCAGTGGGACGGATACTGTTTCTCAGGCGCTGTGAAGAACAAGACGGGGTAAGGCACGGCCAGTGGGACGGATACTGTTTCTCAGGCGCTGTGAAGAACAAGACGGGGTAAGGCACGGCCAGTGGGACGGATACTGTTTCTCAGGCGCTGTGAAGAACAAGACGGGGTAAGGCACGGCCAGTGGGACGGATACTGTTTCTCAGGCGCTGTGAAGAACAAGACGGGGTAAGGCACGGCCAGTGGGACGGATACTGTTTCTCAGGCGCTGTGAAGAACAAGACGGGGTGAGGCACGGCCAGTGGGACGGATACTGTTTCTCAGGCGCTGTGAAGAACAAGACGGGGTAAGGCACGGCCAGTGGGACGGATACTGTTTCTCAGGCGCTGTGAAGAACAAGACGGGGTAAGGCACGGCCAGTGGGACGGATACTGTTTCTCAGGCGCTGTGAAGAACAAGACGGGGTAAGGCACGGCCAGTGGGACGGATACTGTTTCTCAGGCGCTGTGAAGAACAAGACGGGGTAAGGCACGGCCAGTGGGACGGATACTGTTTCTCAGGCGCTGTGAAGAACAAGACGGGGTAAGGCACGGCCAGTGGGACGGATACTGTTTCTCAGGCGCTGTGAAGAACAAGACGGGGTAAGGCACGGCCAGTGGGACGGATACTGTTTCTCAGGCGCTGTGAAGAACAAGACGGGGTAAGGCACGGCCAGTGGGACGGATACTGTTTCTCAGGCGCTGTGAAGAACAAGACGGGGTAAGGCACGGCCAGTGGGACGGATACTGTTTCTCAGGCGCTGTGAAGAACAAGACGGGGTAAGGCACGGCCAGTGGGACGGATACTGTTTCTCAGGCGCTGTGAAGAACAAGACGGGGTAAGGCACGGCCATTGGGACGGATACTGTTTCTCAGGCGCTGTGAAGAACAAGACGGGGTAAGGCACGGCCAGTGGGACGGATACTGTTTCTCAGGCGCTGTGAAGAACAAGACGGGGTAAGGCACGGCCAGTGGGACGGATACTGTTTCTCAGGCGCTGTGAAGAACAAGACGGGGTAAGGCACGGCCAGTGGGACGGATACTGTTTCTCAGGCGCTGTGAAGAACAAGACGGGGTAAGGCACGGCCATTGGGACGGATACTGTTTCTCAGGCGCTGTGAAGAACAAGACGGGGTAAGGCACGGCCAGTGGGACGGATACTGTTTCTCAGGCGCTGTGAAGAACAAGACGGGGTAAGGCACGGCCAGTGGGACGGATACTGTTTCTCAGGCGCTGTGAAGAACAAGACGGGGTAAGGCACGGCCAGTGGGACGGATACTGTTTCTCAGGCGCTGTGAAGAACAAGACGGGGTAAGGCACGGCCAGTGGGACGGATACTGTTTCTCAGGCGCTGTGAAGAACAAGACGGGGTAAGGCACGGCCAGTGGGACGGATACTGTTTCTCAGGCGCTGTGAAGAACAAGACGGGGTAAGGCACGGCCAGTGGGACGGATACTGTTTCTCAGGCGCTGTGAAGAACAAGACGGGGTAAGGCACGGCCAGTGGGACGGATACTGTTTCTCAGGCGCTGTGAAGAACAAGACGGGGTAAGGCACGGCCAGTGGGACGGATACTGTTTCTCAGGCGCTGTGAAGAACAAGACGGGGTAAGGCACGGCCAGTGGGACGGATACTGTTTCTCAGGCGCTGTGAAGAACAAGACGGGGTGAGGCACGGCCAGTGGGACGGATACTGTTTCTCAGGCGCTGTGAAGAACAAGACGGGGTAAGGCACGGCCAGTGGGACGGATACTGTTTCTCAGGCGCTGTGAAGAACAAGACGGGGTAAGGCACGGCCAGTGGGACGGATACTGTTTCTCAGGCGCTGTGAAGAACAAGACGGGGTAAGGCACGGCCAGTGGGACGGATACTGTTTCTCAGGCGCTGTGAAGAACAAGACGGGGTAAGGCACGGCCAGTGGGACGGATACTGTTTCTCAGGCGCTGTGAAGAACAAGACGGGGTAAGGCACGGCCAGTGGGACGGATACTGTTTCTCAGGCGCTGTGAAGAACAAGACGGGGTAAGGCACGGCCATTGGGACGGATACTGTTTCTCAGGCGCTGTGAAGAACAAGACGGGGTAAGGCACGGCCAGTGGGACGGATACTGTTTCTCAGGCGCTGTGAAGAACAAGACGGGGTAAGGCACGGCCAGTGGGACGGATACTGTTTCTCAGGCGCTGTGAAGAACAAGACGGGGTAAGGCACGGCCAGTGGGACGGATACTGTTTCTCAGGCGCTGTGAAGAACAAGACGGGGTAAGGCACGGCCAGTGGGACGGATACTGTTTCTCAGGCGCTGTGAAGAACAAGACGGGGTAAGGCACGGCCAGTGGGACGGATACTGTTTCTCAGGCGCTGTGAAGAACAAGACGGGGTAAGGCACGGCCAGTGGGACGGATACTGTTTCTCAGGCGCTGTGAAGAACAAGACGGGGTAAGGCACGGCCAGTGGGACGGATACTGTTTCTCAGGCGCTGTGAAGAACAAGACGGGGTAAGGCACGGCCAGTGGGACGGATACTGTTTCTCAGGCGCTGTGAAGAACAAGACGGGGTAAGGCACGGCCAGTGGGACGGATACTGTTTCTCAGGCGCTGTGAAGAACAAGACGGGGTAAGGCACGGCCAGTGGGACGGATACTGTTTCTCAGGCGCTGTGAAGAACAAGACGGGGTAAGGCACGGCCAGTGGGACGGATACTGTTTCTCAGGCGCTGTGAAGAACAAGACGGGGTAAGGCACGGCCAGTGGGACGGATACTGTTTCTCAGGCGCTGTGAAGAACAAGACGGGGTAAGGCACGGCCAGTGGGATGGATACTGTTTCTCAGGCGCTGTGAAGAACAAGACGGGGTAAGGCACGGCCAGTGGGACGGATACTGTTTCTCAGGCGCTGTGAAGAACAAGACGGGGTAAGGCACGGCCAGTGGGACGGATACTGTTTCTCAGGCGCTGTGAAGAACAAGACGGGGTAAGGCACGGCCAGTGGGACGGATACTGTTTCTCAGGCGCTGTGAAGAACAAGACGGGGTAAGGCACGGCCAGTGGGACGGATACTGTTTCTCAGGCGCTGTGAAGAACAAGACGGGGTAAGGCACGGCCATTGGGACGGATACTGTTTCTCAGGCGCTGTGAAGAACAAGACGGGGTAAGGCACGGCCATTGAGGTAGGGTCTCAATGGCCGTGCCTGTGTGGCAGCGATGTGGCAGCGATTTGCAATGCAGGTCAGACCTGATGTAAGTTGATAGCACGTCTTTTGATAAGGATTTCCGCCGCCCAGTTTTGATACTTGCCCATATAGCAGGTCAAATACACAAATGAGATAAGATTTACATTTCTATCAAAGTAATTCAGTCAGTGATTTAAGCGTTTGCCAACATGTCGCAAGAAGCCACCGGAAACACGCCTATGTGCTGAGCCAAAGCATGATTTCTCACCTCTTTGATGTCGCCCTTCTGTTCGTAGGCGATGTTGAAGACGAAACCAAGTGGAACCACCACAATGATGAACATGGCCATGGCCCAGCCGATTCCGTTGGCGTACGGTGGGTACACGTAGTCGTCCACCACGTAGGGCTTGTAGTTGGCCCAGCTCAACAGCAGAATCACCTGGGGAAGAGCAAAGCGTCGGGTTAATGTCACTTCAACGTCACTCAACGACCTCATCGACAACTGCAAGGCTTCAACTACATGTCTTTGAGCAAATCCTATTTCGTGGCAAACAGCTCTCAGAAATGTCGGGGTGCAAAGCTACATGGATTTCTTCAACTCCTAGTGACCAGCCCAGTAGCCTCCAGACAGGCCCATTTGTCATCGTCTCCAGCACTCCACTTACCCCGACCAGTAGCCTCCGGACAGGCCCATTTGTCATTGTCTCCAACACTGCACACCACTTACCCCGACCAGTAGCCTCCGGACAGGCCCGCCTGTCATCGTCTCCAGCACTGCACTCCACTTACCCCGACCAGTAGCCTCCAGACAGGCCCATTTGTCATCGTCTCCAGCACTCCACTTACCCCGACCAATAGCCTCCAGACAGGCCCATTTGTCATTGTCTCCAGCACTCCACTTACCCCGACCAGTAGCTTCCGGACAGGCCCACCTGTCATCGTCTCCAGCACTGCACTCCACTTACCCCGACCAGCAGCGGAGAGATGGTGCCGTAGACGGCAGTCAGGTGCGACTTCAGCCGGAAGCCGGGGCTGAAACCCTGGATCGAGGCCAGGTCACGGTAGTAGTTCGTGATACCGTACATCCAGTACATGGCCAGGAGCTCCATCAGACCGATGAAGAGGTACGGCCAGCCGGCCGCATAGTTATCCACCAGATCCACGATGTAGCGGCCACCCTGAAAAACAACAGAAAAGATAAGGTTAGAAGCGACAGACTAGTGAAGTTAGGAGAGCAGAGGTGAAAGGCAGTTTAATTGGAGATAAAAAAGGAAACACAGCATCGCCAGATTAATTCTGTAAATTACGCTTCACTTAGTCGTTTATGGGGAAGAGAGAACCCTGCAAGGATGAAAAACATGCTTTAGAGACGCACCTGAGTTGTGAGCGGGATGCCCAGCAAGAAGAGGGTTACACAGATGGCCACCACCACCCAGGACTTCCGCGGACGCAGCTTCGGGAACTCATCCAGGATGCAGGTGACGATGTTCTCCACGATGGCGAACTGGGAGTCGAGGCCGAGCGTGAAGAGCATCAGGAAGAAGAGGAGCGCCCAGAGTGTGGAGACCGGCAGACGGGTGACCAGCTCCGGGTAGGCCACAAACGCCAGACCTGCGATGCATAATTTCGTCAGACCTGCGGTACAGACTCAGAGATTGGCCAGACCTGTGGTGTAGGTGCAGATATTGGTCAACTAGAGCACAATATAATGTAAATTCAGCAAGTTATCTTCCAAAAGAAATTTTAAAGCCAAAAGATATTAAAGAACTTGTGATGAATTCACAATTGTACAGCGAAAGGAAGTGCTACATTGATCTCACCTGAGCCGCTTTTGACCACCTCGTTGACGGGCACTCCGAGCTCCGAGGCCATGAAGCCCAGCACCGAGAAGATGGCGAACCCGGCAAACACGGACGTGCAGCAATTTCCGAAGCAGACCACCAATGTGTCCCTGGAAATAACATTCAACACGTGTCAATAGTGTAAGCTAGGTGAAAGGCCAATTGCAATTGTACATAATTGTGCCTAAATATGTCTGGTCTTATAACTGTCAAATAAGGCATTGCCAAAGGTTTCCTGAGCAGCTATTAGCTAAGCAAGATGACTTCGACTCATGACCTATCCATCTAAAGATATATGCACAACGAGCTTTTTGAAGCTCACCGAAGTTTGTATTCGATCTGATAGGATTTAATACATTTGCATGAAATGGGCTATTCTGGAATGGTTGGGCACGGTTAGGGCAACGCACCTGATGACGTTGTTGTGGAACTTGTTGTAGCTGGCCAGTGTGATAAGTCCTCCGCTGGCGATACTCAGTGAGTAGAATATCTGGACAGCGGCCTGTACCCAGACATCGATGTCGCTGAGTCGGGCCAGGTCGGGCACGATGTAGAATCGGATGCCCTCTGCTGCTCCGGGCAGCGTCACTCCTCGGATCAGCAGGATAAACAGCACCACGTATGGAAACAGCGCAGTGAAGTAGACCACCTGTGGCCAACCGGGAAGGCGGAGACCGGTTAGAGGGATGCAGTAGATGCTATGTGATAGTCAACGGAAATACATGCGATTAACTTTGACAATGGTATTTGTTGACGACCCCTTGTCGGTTAATTATTAATTAAGTTGTGTTGTACAACTGGCGGTTACATGAGTCAACATGTCCGTAAAATATATTTTGATGGAAACCGTACACATTAAATTTAAATCTAGGAAATACTATTCCCCACAAAAGTTTTAAAATATTGTAATATATGGGAAAAACATTTCCTGCATGCGTATCTCTCACGAATATTCCAGCGAGCTCGTAAACCAGGTTGGATATGCCGGCGTACCTTTCCAGATGACTTGACACCCTTAATGAGAGCGGCACCGACGACGACCCAGGCGACGAATAGGGAGAGGACCAGGCCGGGCTGGACTCCTCCCAGATCGTCGATCCCGTCGCTGAGGTTCAGGACGTGACGGTTGAAGTACTCCTCGGAAGCTGCGCGGAGAGTGAAATGTCAGACGATCGTGTGGCCGAGGCGACAGCCGTCGGGCAGCCGTCTCGCGTGATCAGAACCGGGCGATATGCAGTGAGTCGAATAGCTAACCCATGTTCTGTGGTTGTCCTATTGAGCTGACAAGCGACAGAGTCCTATGATCAATGAGGACATTGGTGGCAGTGAATAGCATCAATGGCAACCGGCAGTTAACCAGGACAACAGTGCGGTAAGTACATATCCAACAGTGCGGTAAGTACTCACGGGAAACGCGATCCCCCTTGAGTACGGTGCTGTTGACGCCCAGCACCTCAGCCTCGGTGACGTTGGTGATGCAGTGGCCGTGGTTGTAGATCCACCACGTGGACTCGTTGTAGGTGGCGTTACACTGCTGATACTCGTTGTAGTTAAAGCAGTCTGCAGACAGACATATGACTTAGTTTGGGTTTACATCTCCCGAAAAACGTGTGTGAGTTAGCAGAAGAATGGGTTAACGGGTCAAGGATCTTCCAGGCCGTGGCGATACACTGCAGGATACCTAGGCTGGACGGGGCTACCAAGTCACTGCTATGCACACTTCACTAGCCAGTCCTTCAACTTCAGACAGTCAAGATAACTTCAACTTCAGACAACTTGAGAAGAAAAAAAAACAGATTCAGAACTTCAGATTGTCATGCCGCTACTTTTTTAATCTCTTTTGCTTTCTGACACATATTAAATGATGTATTTCATATAATTAATTAATGTACAACGTCGAGTACTACTCACTGGGTGTGTTGTAGTCGTGGTTACAGTACTGCCAGGGCAGGTCAGAGGTCATGCTGGCGTACGTGTAGTACACGGTCCAGGCGATAATCATGTTGTAGTACAGCCCGACCGCCACCGACGCCAGAAACATGGCAATGCCCAGACCTGAGGACAATGATGCTGACGTCAGCACAACACTCCGCAAAACAGGCGAATGTCACAGGAACTGGTTAAAAACAATTAATGGCACATGCAAATTCTATCACAGAAAAGAAGGAGCATTTAGCAGCATTTGCAAGGGTATGCCGCGGGCGTGTTTTCAAAGTCTACAAAACTGTGTGTTTCACACATCTCGGTTGTCATCGCCATTAAAACATAATCCGCGGATTGAAATATCAAGTAATCTCTATTAAACAAAGCTTGGCCCTATCCTGGCCCGGCATCATATCAGTTCTTACCTCGAAGTGCCGGCACGTAGTTTTTGAACAGGCTGATGGGAGCCAGTGCACTGTACTGTCCCAGTGTTAGCTCCAGAAGAAACAGCGGGATGCCCAGGCCGAACAGCATGATCACGTAGGGAATGAGGAATGCTCCGCCGCCATTCTTGTAGCACAGGTACGGAAACCGCCACACGTTGCCGAGACCTGCATCAGCCAATTGATCGGGTTAATATTCATGAAATACGCAGTACTTTGAGCAAAGACGTAAACATTGCAAGGAAATCGCTAGACATTTGAAAGCACAAGGAAAGCACTTTTCGATACCTTAAAACTATCATCCAGAGTCGTGTCTCGTTAAGCAATCATATATCCATAAGCACGTTCCTACAATATGTCCATGACTGTTGTAGGTGCAGCTGGGCAGAGCAGTACAGGCAGAGCAGTACAGGTCACGGCACTCACCGACGGCATATCCGAGACAGGAGAGCAGGAAGTCGAGTTTGCCGGTCCAGTTGCCTCGCTCTGGGTTCTCGTCCCCCTCGAACAGGTTGTCGGCAGACTGGGCTGCCGGAGCCACCTGGTCACCGACGGCATATCCGAGACAGGAGAGCAGGAAGTCGAATTTGCCGGTCCAGTTGCCTCGCTCTGGGTTCTCGTCCCCCTCGAACAGGTTGTCGGCAGACTGGGCTGCCGGAGCCACCTGGTTGTCGGCCATCTGCACGGACAGTCGGGGCGTCAGTGAGGCCCCGCGACAGCTGGATGCTACTGAACAATGCAGACGGTGTCGTCCGAACATTGCACGGGGTGCAGCTGTAATGTTTGATGTAGTGTTGCGTGCGATCTGGGGTTGCAAACGTTCACGAGTGCCGATGTAATATGAAGAAGTCCCTCTTGTGTTGAATAATACGTTACGATTACTCTGCACTGAACTGCGCTGCAGACTGCGCCATATCAATACGGCTGTCCATGTCCCAGAAATATAGTTATGCGCAATGCGTCAGCTATTCCCATTGCGCAATGGTCCATCGATATAACTAAATATAACGCCAGCCGTCTATAGCTAGTAATGCGTTTGTGACTCAAACAGCAGTGATGTAACTGACCACAACAAACACGAGGCAACCACACGCGCCCTCCCCTCCCGCCCCCACCCAGCGGCCGGATCTGCGGCGGCCGATAGCCGGCGGTGCTGAGCGTGACGCGCGCCTTCCAAGGCAGCGGTGCGCGCCGTCCGGCCTTTCCGCGCCAGTCATTCACACAAGCCTGCTGTGGCGGAGGTGTGTGGCGAACCGAATGGAAGGGAGCGCCGCTGCCGCCGAAGCCTCGCGGTAGCTGATTGAGTCATCGGCCTATACATTGAGTCACCGGGCACGTATCCTGTGTACCCACGTGCAAAGTGCCCGTCTACTCGAGGAAACAATTACAAAACATATTGCATGAAGCGCACTAAGATACTAGGAACTGAGATAGATTAGCATTCTTAGGCAGCGGCTGCTTACTTTGGTAAGCCTGCTCAATATTTGTTGTTGTTGTGAATTGCTTGATCGTTTGCTATGTAACAAATAACTCGTTGACAAAATACTAGCTTTCTGTCCATTCACTTCGGTTTCCCTGTTGTATGAATCATAATGCTGGAATAGCACCTTATCACAAGTCAAGAAGAACGACTGTTAACTGAAGTATCGCTGCAAACTATTACTCACTTAAAAATGTAAATAAAAAGCACATTTAATGACGTCGGTATTCTGGGATTCCGTATCGCAATCATCTTCCAGTGCGCTTCAACCACGACAGCATAAAGACATGACGTCAGGCGAGCATCGCAGTCATAACACGCACTGGGCTCGTACGACTCACTGACAATGGCGTCTAATGACTCATTTCAGTAATTACGAAAATGGTATCAGGGTCGGCTGAATCAGCCTGCCTAGTTTAGGGGAAGTATGACGATTAGCGACCCCCTATAGGACCTTGTAAGGTTGAAGCGTGCTGGTGATTGTGATGTCATTGTCACGACTGTGGAAACTTGTTTTACGTGGAGTGTGAACATTGTTCTACTTATTGTGAATAAGACTTACCTTAATTATAGTGTAAATAAGTCTTACCTTATTCACACATTCATATATATAATCGCAAATTGCGATCTAGCAAACCCTTGCAAAAACGCAAATAGGGAACTTGTTCACAATTTGCGACCGGGATGATAGGTACATATTGCTTAACAAAGTTTCCGTTTCTGCCGTTTCACTCCTAACAGAACTAGTCAAAATGCACAAACCAGCTTGTCGGTCGTAACGAAAGGAAGCCATTGGTGTCCAATTTTAAGCTTTAGGGTCAACGGGCGACCTCTGAAGACCTTTACAGCCAGCTCGTTGATCTGAATCCGAGCGCATTCGTAGTAATTCTGCAGTGTTTGAAATTCAATGGAGACACCGAACTTTCCAATAGTATGTTTTGAACGACGGGATATCTTATTAATAATCACAACCTTAAAAATGACTCGCAGCCAGTTGTAAAGATCAGGTGACCTCTTCGGTCGCAAATAGGGAAATGTAAGTGTTCCAAATCCAAGTCCGCATAGAGGTACCCGACACACCTATGCAACGGAAACCATCATGCAAATAAACCTTAACCCGCCATTGACTGGGGGAGGGCGTTTAACGCCCCCCCCCCCCCCCCCCCCTGATGAATTTTCGAAATAACTAAAAAAACAATAGCGCTATGAACGTGAAACTTCGGGTACCTTCTTATACATCACGTTTACGTCTTCTGTAACAAAATAAAGCAATCTCGTCTGAACATTTCGAGTTATAGCGAATTTAGTGACGTCACTACACACGAGTTTTATACCAAAATCAGCTAAAATGTAACAGACTGTACAAATGTCATATTGTGAGGAAAATGCAATCCAACACATTATAAATATAGACAATGGCAAGGGCTACAATATGGCCATCTCGGAAGTCTGAACATTTTAGTTTTTGATCCCCAAAAATAAAAATAAAAATTGTGTGGGGATGCCCACAAAATCAAATTTTTCAAAGATATTCAAAAAGCCGGAATATATGTCAGAGAATAACATATGGAAAACTACCATGCCAAATTTGAGAATTATATCACATTTTTGACTGACTTATGGCATCTAAAGTACAGGTAACTCATAACGTGAAATTAAAAAATGCGTTTTTGTTTTGTATTGACCAGATACAGACATATAAATGGCACTACTGTATTTATGAGACAAAACTTGTCTAGAAACATGCCTTTGGTATTTATATTTATCAATTAAAAATGTTGACCTTCAGTGACCCTAACTTGACCTGAACTTGACATTAACTTCACGTTAATGAAGTCAGGTGGTGGTAAAATGACTATCACAATCGAATTCTACGTGGAAAATATCTCATAAAACATGTGTTGCATGACTTTCGTAGATATTTTGAGCATAGTGACACCTGTTGTGACCTGACCTTCACCTTGACCTTGGCCAACAATCTCACTTTAGCTCGTGCGGGATGTGTATCATACCTTTGGCAGCACTTTGGGTGATAATGGTCGTTGTCGAAGGCTTTGGATGGAAAGTATGACCCATAAACTCTAATACGTCGATTTTGACCTTTGACCTGACCGTGACCTGACATTTGACCTCACCTTGACATTTTTGAGTATGCTTTAAATTCATCTCATTGAGAGCTTTCGATTGCCGCCCTGCGCGTCTATCTGCAATCATTGGTTCGGAAGATAACCAGGGGGCGTTTAACGCCCCCTCCCCGTCAAAGGCATTCTGCTGAGGTGATATGCAGTTGATACCGGGTGAAGATGGAAAATTAAGAAGAAAACAAACTTTTTAATCAAGAATAATAGACTTTTGAACAAGAATGTTTCTTCTAATGATACTGATGAAGGGATGCAAACATGTTATGCAGTGGTAAAAACTCACCTATAAAGTGCGTTTTATGGCGTAAAAAAGTGTTTTCTTCAAGCACACCTGCATTTTACTACCATATAAATCGACAAGCAGAAAAAGACTGAAACTGGTAAAACGCACATGACCGAATTTGTAATACATGTTTTGAAGTTGTATTCGGTGTCAATTTTCTTGTACGGTGGGAGGTCGCAAATGGGGAGGGGTTGCTAATAGGAACTTTTCCCCTACTCATAATTCACTCATATTATAGATTGTATACCTGTAATATCGGACAATTCATCAAGTTTGTAGTCTTGAAAAGACCTAAACTTCAAATGACACAATATAATCACGAATATTTGTTGTTGCATTTAAAGGATTTATCTATGCACACGTACAGCAAGGGAAAAGGGCTCCGACAGCCGTCATATACGTAGGCATTGACACTGATGAAGGGATGCAAACATGCTATGCCGACTTTCTATGGGCTCAATGAATCAAGCGACAGGGCTCATTATGCCATCAGATTTAACCCCCTAAACATACATTTTAGAAGATACATATGTAATCAGTAATGATGTTCATATAATTTCATCGTAAGATGATACAGAGCTGCGTATTAGATATAAAATGGGATAAATATGTGGGCAAAAACGTTGCGGCAATTTATGTTTTGAAATACGAAATGATGTTCCAAGTCATAGGCATAAGTCATATGTTGTGCTGCTTGAATTGACCGTCGTTGTGACTACTTACAGCAAAAATGTGCATGATCTGTCACTAATGACAGCCACTACCTACCTCGTCTTGCTCGTCTTTAGCCATGGGTGATGTTCTGGCTGAGCAGCTTCGCTTTGTCCGTCAGCGTGTCGAATGTTCCTATCACAGTGCCCGGTCACCAATCGACACTTGATCCACACTAAGTCATGCCAACTTCCTTGTGCTGCTATTATACCACCACGGCGACGGCCAGTCGGATATGACGTCATCGGTCGTGGCCGCTCTGATTGGCTGAGCGAGGCTTGGAGGAGCGGGCGGCCCTGCGGGAAAATCCCACTTCCTTCCGTCTTGGGCTAGTCCGTATTCCACAACAAGAGACAGTCATACCAATGCGCAGGGGCATTGGACAACCCGCAAGCAACTCAC